>JACXGJ010002228.1:0-68801 GCA_016801105.1 Esox niger | reverse complement strand
TGATCTGCTTCAGTAGGCACCACCTCCTGTGTACAGTATGTGATCTGCTTCAGTAGGCACCACCTCCTGTGTACAGTATGTGATCTGCTTCAGTAGGCACCACCTCCTGTGTACAGTATGTGATCTGCTTCAGTAGGCACCACCTCCTGTGTACAGTATGTGATCTGCTTCAGTAGGCACCACCTCCTGTTACATGTATACTCCCATAGTGTTCTCTGTGAACAATAGTGATGGAACAAAAACACTGAGTTGTTTAAGGTGAGTGTGTCTGCAGCCGTTGAATGTGAGTGTACTAAGGAAGACGGGGGTCAGACCCCTGTGTTGTGCATGGTGACAATAGAATAGCTGTGAGATGAAGGACCCAACAGGGAGGAAGGCGATCAGGGGCCAGGAAACTATAGGGGCCTCAGAGGGACTGACAGAGGTGGAGGATTGCGGCTTAGGACCTAACACTGATATCTGGGCAGGATGGACAGCAATGTTCTACGGACATGGGAGGAATTGTTAATACTACTCACTTTAGAGCCTAGAATCTCTTCATTTAAGAAATGTTTACATTAGGCACCAGGGATTTGTTTTATCTTTAATCATATATGCCTTTTAGATCTGTCTTCCCCTCCAACACACTAATCTCTTAAACCTGAAACCGTTAGAACTGGAAAGCTAATGATTAGGGAAGGGCGGCAGTTTGACTGACAGTTTCAGAAACTCACCAGTGACATTAACAGGTTGACAGATACAGTCCCCAATCCAGCAAGGGAAACGTGTGGTTCTGTCCCTGAGAAATACCGTTAGCTGCTTGTTGCTGAAGGTATTAGTTTGTTTTCTGTTAACATACCCTTATTTTACAAGGTATATATTAAGTATTACATTGGGGGGATAAAATGTATTTCCTAGTCAGGGTGGATCGTACTCTGTCCTGTAGTCCCTTCTCTACCGCAGAGTGATAGGACATGTATGTGCATGCCTCAGAGCAGCTCAGACATTGAAATGAGTCACAGCAGGATAGAGAAATGGAGTTAGGCCTAACTGAAGAACAGAACAGAGGGGGTTTACATAAACCCTGTACAGCCTGATCCGCGAGTGAGATGACCCCTGGAGTAGTGTAGCACGATATGGAAAATGTTTTGTGTTGTCATTTTTGCACTACTTTCTTCTGCGGTAGATTTGAAAAAAAACTTTGTTGGTATACTGGAAATGTAATGACCTATGGAGAAGTTTCAAGAAGCATTGTTTGTTTGAAACAATTATTTGATCCACTAGAGCAGCTCAAACTGACTGTGGATCTAATAGTCAGGAGGTGGAGCTGCAATGCTCTTCTCTCCAACCAGAAGAGGAAAACTGAATAAATAACAGCAGTTACATGTTGCTATGATCTTCTAAAAGTATTGCATGCAAAACTTAGGTCTTGCAATACTGGAGATGTACCTTTTTTTCTGCAGCCTGACTCCATAGAGGTCCAAGCCTTTAACCTGTATGAGCCAGATACACCCTGATGTGTTCACACTCTACATGTCACCCTGGTGCCGAGGCTTTCACATAGTTTTTACCCCTAGCACACTACAGTCACCTTGGGGGGATGTGAGAGAATGCTCGCCTGTCTGCCGCTGGGTCACCTCAGGGTGAGAGTAAAAGGACAGAGTACAGACAGTCTGCTGTAGAAATAAAGAGATGCAATAATACTGAGAAGGTGAGGAAAAACAGGCAATCTTTCATATTTTGTCTTTGAATGTTATCTTATGTTTAAACTTGCTGAGGGCAGGCAGCCACGTTTGTGTTGAAATGAAGGGAATAGATGTTATAGGAAAGAGGTGTAGTTTTCTCAGAAATAACTTGACTGTAGAGCTTTCATGCACTGACTGGACAGGGTACAGAATTCATGTATTGGTGCAGTGCAGAGGTCACAGCCATTTTGTAGATTGCTACTTATTGTGCTTATAATTAGTGTTCTCAAACTGCTAAGATAATTGCGATAAATTGCAAAAATGTTTGTAGTTAATTGCAATATTAGAATGTATTTAAGTTTGTATAAATAAAGTTTCTGTTTAAAAGGCAGTGCATGATGTTTAAGACATTATGTTTATTGTAAGCTATGGACCGTGCTTGATTTGTAATTGAATAAGTGCATGAGCTATCTTACTAAGGTGGTCCATTAGCCCAGGGTATATCATGGCCCTTAAATGTCTCCCCTCAAATTACCAAAGTGTTTCCCTCTTATTGTAATGGTAGTGGCTAATTTGTGATGCGCCGCCACAGAAAAATAGGATATTTATATAAAATAAGGTAGTTTTTTTTTCTCAAAACTGAGCACAGTTTAGTGGCAGAGTGCACTATCTTTCAGAAAGAGGCCAAAGTCATCAGGGAATACCATTGACATGAATGGGTGCACATGGTCTGCAACAATGCTTAGGTAGGTGGTACGTGTCAAAGTAACATCCACATGAGTGGCAGGACCCAATGATTCCCAGCAGAACATTGCCCAAAGCAACACACTGTCTCCACCGGCTTGTCTTTTTCCCATAGTGCATCCTGGTGCCATGTGTTCTCCAGGTAAGCAAAACACACGCACCTGGCCATCCACATGAAGTAAAAGATAATGTAATTTATCAGACCAGGCCACCTTCTTCCATCGCTCTGTGGGCCGGTTCTGATGCTCACCTGCCCATTGTAGGTGCTTTCGGCAGTGGACTGGGTAACCATGGGCCCCCTGACTGGTCTGCGGCTACGCTGCCCCATACGCATCAAACTGTGATGCACTGTGTTCTGACACCTTTATATGAGTAACCGCATTACATTTTTCAGTAATTTGAGCTACAGCAGCTCGTCTATTGGATCAGTCTTCACTTCCCACATACATCAGTGAGCGTTGGCCACCCATGACCCTGTTGCCGGCTCACTGATTTTCCTTCCTTGGACCACTTTTTATTGGTACTGACCACTGCAGAGCACGAACACCACACAAGGGCTGCAGTTTTGGAGATGCTCTGACCCAGTTGTCTAGCCATCACAATTTGGCCCTTGTCAAAGTCGCTCAGATCCTTACGCTTGCCCATTTTTCCTGTTTCTGACACATCAACTTTGAGGACGGAATGATCACTTGCTGCTTAATATATCCCACCCACTGACAGCTGCCATGATGATGAGATTATCAATGTTATTCACTCTCAGTGGTCATAATGTTATGGCTGATCAGTGTATGGTCATATAAAATCTGAGCAAACATTCTTTTTGTTGTCAGAAAATGTTGATTTCCGTTAAGGGGGATGTTTTCCCCAAAGTTACCCTACTTGTATTTCTATGCTTATACTTGTTTTAAAATTGATGATTTTATGGTTGTACTGCTTCATATGAATCATTGAAAACAAGAATCCAGGCAAACCTAGTTCAGCAGGCCCGCGTTAGTGTGTGGCCCTCTTGAGATTCGAACTCTGGTTGCCCATGCCTCAATAGCTATTTGACCATTCATGAATGATATTGATAGTTAAACTGACCGGTGTTTCTTACTAAGTTTACCTTCACCACAAATAGCGTCTGAACTGTATGGGGTTTCCCACTGGCTGTTTTAACAGCGTATTTGCCAGTAATATTATTGCTAATAATAATATTGCTAGCGAGTGTGCCAAAGCTATATCATTTAATGGCTTAACAATGTACTTTTTTCTTTAATTTGTGAATGACATAGTTATTGTATAAATCAATAAATGTGACGATGGCTTTTTATCAATTCCAAGTATGCTAATAACGTACTTGTGTCCTTGTTATTACACCATTTATTCCCAATGGTGGAAATTAATGGTGTAATAATACAAGGGACCCATTTTTTTCACTTCACCTGTCACATAATGTTATGGTTGATTTGGTGTACAGTGTGTATTATGTACCCCAGGGAAAAACCGGGGAATAATAAAAGCGAAACAATTATTTATTAAATAGTACAAGGTAAAAAATATAAGGTGGTGCACACTGAGAAATGGCTGGAGCTTAAGTTAATGTAGAGAACATATAAAAATAGGCTTTGTTTATATTAGATGGGATTGAATACAGTAGGGAGAACAAATATTTGATACACTGCTGATTTTGCAGGTTTTCCTACTTAAAAAGCATGTAGAGGTCTGTAATTTTTATCATAGCTACACTTCAACTGTGAGAGACTGAAAACAAAAATCCAGAAAATCACATTGTATGATTTTTAAATAATTCGTTTGTATTTTATAGCTACAGTATTTCTGATCATTTCTATGTCATTTTTAATGGACAATGTGCTTTTTTTCCTAAAACCAAGGACATTTCTTAGTGACCCCAAACCTTTGAATGGTGGTGTATACACATACATACTAAGCAGAAGGCGCCGACCCAGTTGTTGCCAAAGGGAAGCCCTGGGACAGTCATTAGTCAATGATGGAAAATGTGACGTGGACTGCGGCATTTTCCCCAAACCCAGCTCTTATCTTTCTATAACACATTCTGCTTCAGTTTACATACACACATAAACACATTTTAGAAAATGTCCTATTTAACCCGACCTTTTACCAAGCCACTAACTCCAAGACTACAACTAATTCGTTTGGGGAATTTGACCCTATACCTAAGCCAGAAGTAGCATTTTGACTAATGCTCAAAAGGGATCCCCACGAGGTGAAATAGCCCAGCGGGTTAGTAAAATGTGAACACATACACAGGAAACCCACAGAAGTCAATGCATGGTCACTTTAGAACACTTCCCCATTGTCCCTGTGACTAAGATCTGGCAGATGTTTAAACTGAAGGTCTTTTCCCCTCATCTCACTCCAGACCTCTCTACCTTGGTCCCTATCTTTTTGTTTGCATTCATCTAACAGGATCAGTCCACAACATGGTTGGTAGTTGTAGTGTGTTAATAGGTACACCTGTCCCCATCTGGTAACTTACAACCCACTAAGGTGGACAGAACCAGGCCTTCAAAACTGGGGAAAACAATGTATTTTTAACACACAGAGCACACAATTGATGCCCAAGGACCTTGGTAGATGTACTCCCAACACTTTACAAATTAAAACCATATTCCATCAGACTGAAATAAAACATGGCGGCACTATTCTACCCCTGGTGAGAGAATATCTTAGTGACCTTCTAAAGAAAACCCCAACTACAGTCCAAAAGTCACTTACGTATCTAGAAAACTATTTTCCCATCGTCTAGCAGGACAGAGTATTATGATTAACAGAATTGTAAAGTAACCCGGGTGCAGAGGGAGTGAAAACGCACAAAGTCAGAAGACCTGAGGAGATTATTAACTGCCCTTACAATGTCTTAACATAGTTATAATCCAATTTAGAAAATGGAAAACACTCTTCCTTTCTATTACATTTATTAGTTACTGGAGGTTGCTCACTTCAACCCGGTTCTATGCACCAAAGCTAAATTTTTCCCAAGGAGCCACAACCCTTAGTTTGTAAACTGCTGGAGTATTGAATTTAGGTAACATTCTCTGTGAAGGAGAGTATTGTGAATCTAGGTTACGTCCTTGTCACTGAAGCGTGTCTTGCCGGCCCAGTTTGACTGGTGGTTCAGTATTTACTGTCTACAGTACATGCTAGAGGTGCTTCTTTGTGTCACTAGTCTTCTCTCACTCAAAAAACCCTTGGCAAGGAACCACTGTTAAATGTTGCTATGTCTGCTGTCAGCAAGCTGGATGAGATTGGACTTATGTGGTGAACCAGTTACAACAGACCGCTAATGCAACGTGGCTGATTCCTTAACCTTAAAGGATAAGGAGTGGTTGTGTTCATGTCTGTTTATATTTCAGCTGCCAATCATGTTAATTTTATTAGTTTTTAATTCATTTATTAAACACAATAATTCATACAGACATTGAATTTTGTGACCTGAGGCCAGACAGGATTTAAAAATGTTGTGCCAACAAATAGGCCATTAGCCATTGTATTGTCAAATGGAAATTTCCCTCCTGTGAACATATTTCTAGATCCTTCCTCTGAGTTCAGCCTTTCCATTAACATGAGAGGGCATGTCGTGTGAATCGGCCGCTGATGTGGAAAGCTGAACATTTCCCATAATGTTCCAGAGGGGATGTCATGCTGCCCAGGCTCCTGGTCTATCAACCGGGACATGCCTCATGCCTCCTTCCTAGTTGCATGTATGAAGGAGTTGAATTTCCAGCACAACCATAAACCTCAACACCAGCAACGTAACTTCCATGAAGCAAGGCCAGTGGGGTTCACCACCTCTGACCAGCTTGTCAGGAAGAGAGCCACATAATAGGAAGCGGTTCCAGGGAGGGGTTGGTTCATTTTTCTCACGGATCAGGTTTCAGTTCAAACATCTGGTACACAGTTAATATATCTAAGCCAATCTGATGCAATTAACTTACAAAGGGGTTTATGATGGAGTAGGTAGGCTGTTTCCAGTAAACTGTGCCTGATCTCCTACTGTTTAGGTTCCCAGACGCATTCTGACAGGACTGCTGCACTCTGGAGGACAGCTGAGCGGGTCTTTTTCTGAGCCATGCTGGGACAGTCTCACATTTCTAATCTATGGTTCATTAGCTTCTGAGTATGACATGGACATTCTCAAGCAGCATTGTTTGGATTCACTGGACACTTATTCTCTGTCACTGCACTGGACGCAGTGCCTTATTCTCTGTCACTGCACTGGACGCAGTGCCTTATTCTCTGTCACTGCACTGGACGCAGTGCCTTATTCTCCATAATTTAAAATGAGATATCATCTCAGTTCCGAGCATGTGTCTGCAGCAGATATGAAGGAAGGAAGATGGGGGAGAGGAGGAAGAGGGTTTGCTGTGCTTGTGGAAAAACAAATGGAAAATAACTTCCATTAGGTTCGTGTTTACATCCTCTATTAATTAGCTCAGACAGGTGCCTGGGTTCGGGGTAAATTCTCTTTCAATTTAATACAAGTAATGAAGATGAGTGGAAGAGACAAGACCCCAACTACTGAATTATTTTGAACTGAAACATGATTGACCCTGATATTATCCATATCAGTGATTAGGCAGATCAGTAATTAAGATGATCGATAATGCCATGTGTGAAACAAACTTTGGCTATGCCAGACATACTGTCTCACTGGGTGGCATGATGCAAGGTTTTACATTGTCAAAGACATTTTGAATGCCCCGCCCTCCTGTGATTGAGCTCACCTTTTAAGGCAGGTTTGCCCACAGGTTGAACTTCACCAGAGGATAGTTAACCTTCAGATTAAGTAGGAACAATTGTGACCTGTGTAGATATGATATGAATGTCTTATGACCACCACATCCTTTCTTCCAGTGAGATAAAGTTCTGTCCTCGTGGACTCTGGGACTCCAGAGTGGGTCCAGAGAGTATGCCTCCTGCTGACATGACACAAGACCTATGACTTATCATAATTACACGCTTTATAGACTCACTGTGTCGGATATTGTCTCTGGTCTTCATCCAGACAGGCACTAATCCGAAGACAGGAAAACGTAGGAGGTTCTACACACACAGACCGGCACGTGCCTTCACGGCCTCTGAGTTTATCAGCACAAATAGTATTTTATTTATGAGGTACGAGTATGCCGCCCTAACCTAGATATTGCGTGAAAACAAACAGCTCAGCACCATTCACAATGGAGATCTGGACTAGATTTGTGAGAGAGGAAGAGACTGCTAGATAAAGACATCTGTTTTGTACAGCTCAAACAGAACGCTGAGTCAGCCTGTTCTCTGCTTTGTGCTTCCCACAGCCATTAAGACACCATGTAGATGTTGATAGTCCTTTGGAATAAAAATCCTGGCCATAACGATTGTCAGTATGACTACAATCTGTGTTTTCTCTTCCGCCACCCTGCTATCTTCCAGTTCAATACAGAAGGAGCAAATAAATAACTGTTTTAAACCGAAGCGTGGAAGAGGTCTCTCTGTGGGCCCAGTGTCTCTGCTGTACAATTTATGCTCCTAAGGCTCTTTCCTGTTTGGCATTCAGGGGAGGATGTGTCTGTGTGGAGGTTGGTAGAAGACATCTAGTGGATAGAATGGACTTAGCATCATTAAAAAAAAAACATCACTGACAATCTGTTTCAAGCCTTACCCCCGCCATTCGGAAACGCACTTACTCCATTCACTTTCTTTACACGTTGAACAAAAAAACAAACGTATCCTTTGCTAATCTGATTTGAAATACAGGCATGTTTGTGCTCCAGAAAACAGACCTGAATCAGACCCAACTCGCTTACATCCTCCATCTGTTTCATACAGTTGGACGACATGTTTCACATGCTTCTTGCAGTGAGAGGAATCCTGCTTTATCAGTTTCTACATTCTGTCCATCACGGAAAAAGGTCTGTGTCACTATGTGGACAGAGAGAACGACAGAGGAGGGTGTTGTTTAGTCAACGTTTTCCTGGCACAGGAAAAACATTTTAGTCTTTGTCATTGTAAAATGTATCTGTTTTTGGGTCTGTGGCTGGGGGGGTGTGTCTGTTCCCGTGTGGAGAAAGGCCATGGAGACAGGATGAGCTGAAGTGGCAGCGGAATCTGAGCCGATTGATACGGATAGAACAAAAAACAGCAACACACCCGGTCAAGTTGCTGTGGATTGCTGTGCATATATTTTCACACCTTTATATAATGCCCAAAACCACTTATTTCTTTCAGGATTTTTTTGTTGAATACATCTGCTGTCATTTTTCATGTAATTGAAATGTAAACTTTTTTTTTCAGATGTTTTGAAGATTTCACCCATTATGAAGTATAAAAAATTAAGTTATCCTCTTTCCTTTTTGTAGGTTACGACTTTGCTGCGGTGCTTGAGTGGTTTGCTGAGCGCGTTGACCGCATTATCCTGCTCTTTGACGCCCATAAACTGGACATTTCAGATGAGTTTTCTGAGGTGATCCGTGCCCTGAAGAACCATGAGGACAAGATGCGTGTGGTGCTGAACAAGGCCGACCAGATCGGCACACAGCAGCTTATGAGGGTGTATGGTGCCCTCATGTGGTCTCTTGGTAAAATTGTGGGCACTCCAGAAGTGATCCGGGTGTACATCGGTTCTTTCTGGGCTCAGCCACTTCTGGTTCCGGACAACCGGAAGCTTTTTGAGGCTGAGGAACAGGACCTTTTCAAGGACATCCAGGGCCTGCCTCGGAATGCTGCTCTAAGAAAGCTCAATGACCTGATCAAGCGTGCTCGCCTTGCCAAGGTGAGGCCTAGGATAAAATGTTGTCTTATTGTAACCCTCAATGTGCCAACTTTGATCAATAGGTCCAGATAATGATTAACCTTGTCCCCAGGCTATTCTACATGTAAGCACAGAAGCCTGGAACATCTTCCATTCAAAGTTGTCCCCTTTGGGGGGGAATTCACATTTCATTTTGGCAAGTAACAATACTGTGAGTCGGGACTCCAAATGGAGTCAGCACTCTGGTAAGAACTGGTGCGGTATACTTGCAAAAAAGGAAGAAAAAGGCCCAACTTTCTAGCTACTTAATTACCAAATTACATAGCTGAGCTTGCAAGCTAATCGCCTCACTGAGAAGACTAGCCTTCTCAGTGAGATGGGCATCTCATTTGTTGAGGAATCTATCCCAATAAGAAGTCAGACACCATCTATTGGTAAGACACTGAACAGATGGAATTATATTAAGGCACAGCACTATTGTTTTTCCTGGATCAGTGAAAATGTTTACATGGAAACCTGGAAGTTGACTTGAGAAACCGCACTGTAGAGAAAATGACAGAAGCCTTGCTAACTAATGATAACACTGTCCTCTGTCGATTTGATGATGTGATGTTTTTTTCTCAACGTAATGTTTCACCACCTGCATCGTCAGAGTATATCAAAGCCCTAGGCCTAGTGTCATTAATAGAAAATAGTAATTAGCTCCTGTTGAAAGTCAATAGTCCTGTATATGTGACAGGTGCAATCAATTTATTTGGGGACAAACTTTCTTAAACAAATGTTCTGTGTATCCCTTTGCCTTCACTGCATTCTGTTTGCACACTTGTCAGAGCTGCATCAAAACACCAGTATAGTGGGAGATTGTTTAAACATGCAGATTAGGGCAATGGCTTTCGAGATGCCAATTTCTGGTGCTTTTCTTATAGGTTACAAAGGCTGCATTTGATGCAAGGGTCCGTCAGACCTAAAACCGAATTGTGTTTGGGAACGAGATTAGATAACTATTTATAATGAACCCTTCCTCTCTCCAGGTCCATGCATATATCATCAGCTCTTTAAAGAAGGAGATGCCCAACATGTTTGGGAAAGACAATAAGAAGAAGGAGCTGATTGCCAACCTGGGAGAGATCTATGCAAGGATTGAAAAAGAGCACCAGATCTCACCTGGAGATTTCCCCAAACTAGCTAAGATGCAGGTACACCAACTGACATGATCTTTTTTCATCCAGTAGGTAATGTTAAAAGTGCTGCACATAGCTATCACATGGTGGAGACATGTTGAGTTGAATGCAACAACTCAAAAGAATAACAACTCTGTGTAGCACTTTTAACCAGAGTAGTCGTGTTAGTAGTGGTAACATTAGTAGTGGTAGTGGTGATGGACGTTGCTGATTGCTTTTCTTGACAAGAACTCCCCAGACCTAACTTTGACTTTATGAACGCAGGAGATCTTGGCAAACCAGGATTTCAGTAAGTTCCAGGCGGTGAAGCCCAAGCTGCTGGAGGCTGTTGAAGACATGCTAGCCACCGACATTGCCAAACTCATGACCCTCGTCCGCCAGGAGGAGGCAGCAATGCCCAGCCAAGCAGTCCAAGGAGGCGCATTTGAAGGCACCATGAACGGTCCCTTCGGCCATGGCTATGGCGAGGGTGCAGGGGAAGGCATCGATGAGCTGGAGTGGGTGGTGGCACGAGACAAACCAACCTACGATGAAATATTCTACACACTGTCTCCAGTCAATGGGAAAGTGTCCGGGGCTATGGCCAAGAAGGAAATGGTCAAGTCCAAGCTGCCCAACACAGTGCTGGGAAAGATCTGGAAGTTGGCTGACGTAGATAAGGACGGTTTCCTAGACGACGAAGAGTTTGCCCTTGCCAATCACTTGATCAAGGTGAAGCTTGAGGGGCACGAGCTGCCCACTGATCTGCCAGAACACCTCATCCCCCCCTCCAAAAGGGGGCTGTAGAAATGTGAAATGTGGCATTGGCATAGGCCTGAACAAGTAGGAGGGGTCTTGGAGGTCGTTGAGAAAGAGGGTTAAGTAGGATGAGATAAAAGGGAAGGAGTTAGGATATTGTCCAAAATAAATGTGACAGTCAGTGGTCATTTGAGAGGAAAGTCTAGTTAGTTTGTTCTGAATGATGTGGTGGATGTCTTGGCAGGAGTATGGGAATGTGATTCATTGTGGTGTTGTGGGCAAATTAATGTTAGATTATATATGACAATAACCATAGTCTATTCAAAGAGAAAAGGAAAAAAATAAATCTAACTTATTCATTACCTGATTCCCTGATCTTAATTCTTGTTTTTCTCATCATTAGCTTCATACTACCTTTGAGAACACGTGCACACTCAGAACAATCAAATTCATTCTACTTATTGAGCCATCCTGAATTGCATGCATTGTAGGCCCATCCCATTTCATTTTTCCTGGGAAACATGGTCTTCCATTAAGTTTAAAATTAGTTAATTGTTTAGTTATTTGTTTATTTAGAAATGTTTAATCATAATATGGTATAATTCCTAATCAAAAACATCTGTGTATGCTTTTCCAAAAGCCAAAAATCAAAGTGTTTCTTGAATTTGAGAATAACGAGTTCTCTTCAGAATGACCCATAACAACTGACCGTGCAGTATACCGTTGTATTCTTCCAAGCATGCCAAATACTTTTGTTTTCTTGTGTAGACATGCAGAATAATTGCCTTAAATGATCATAATATAGAAAATGTCAGAAATACATTTTGTCAAAGACTTGTAGAGTTTTTGGCACTGATAACCTAGTGTGTTAGACACCCTTTGTCTTAAAAGGCCCATGTAAAGCATGCATACATTGTGTCAAAAACATGCATGTGATACTGCCTAAGCTACATTTTGTGCATTCTTTTGGTTTATTCAATCCATGCCCAGAGGCTTTCCATTAGTGCTTTAAAATGCATTAACAAAATAAAGTCTTTACAATGGGACATTCAGTATGCCTTGGTAAGATATCTCAAAATATATTTATGGAAAACCCCTGTTTAAGGACAATATGATTGATCACAATCCACATCTTTGGTTAGCCTTTAATTCAAAAGTTGCTGGTGTAGATGAGTCTCTACAGCTCTGTGAAATGTTCATATGTACATTGTTTCTGGTCTTTTTTTTAAAATAAAATGTTATTATAATACATTTTATTTTTCTCACTTGTTTTCTTATGATAGGATAAAAAAGCCTAGTTTAGACTAAACTTTAGTTTAGTGCAATAGTGATCATATTGCTGTATAAATGTATATTCCAGTCACTTTCAATTGACTCTTGATTAAAAATGAGTAAAACAGACTGTATAAAATAATTATACTAATACATGGATGGATTAACAATTTTAACATTGTTGGGCCCACCAGTTACTGCCTTTCAAATTCGCTCTGTGACATCCTCAGGCCTTGTTGAAAAACGCCCCTTAGGGCAGTAATTGACAAGTTCAAAGCCAGTAGAATTATGATGAATGTGTCAGGGCTGTTCTTGTGCATTCTGTCCCAAAACATTTGGAAAAATATTTTGTGGGGCAAAGAACCCAATGACTTTGGTTGCATCTTGGGATTACCAATTCTTCAAATGTACAATTAAGATGCCACCCTCCAGCCCATTCAGGATGCACAGATCGTACAGCTCCTTCAAGACTGCACATCCTTATGTGCCGTTGCAAGGTTTGCTGTATCTCTGAGTCGTTTCAAGAGCATGGAGGAGATACAAGGATATGGGCGTTACATGAGGAGAGCTGGACAGGGTCGTAGAAGGGCATCAACCCAGCAGCAGGACTGATCTCCTTTGTGTGAGGAGGAGCATTGCCAGAGCTCTACAAAATAACCTCCAGCGGGCTACTGGTGTGCATGTTCTGGACCAAACTGTCAGAAACAGACTGAGGCTGGCATGAGGGCCCGACGTCCTCTAATGGGACCTGTGTTCACAGCCCAGCACTGTGCAGCTCAATTGGTGAACGCCAGAATTGGCAGGTCCGCTATTGGCACCCGGTTCTCTTCATAGAAAAGAGCAGGTTCACACTGAGCACGTGACAGACGTGAGTCTGGAGACACCGCGTTGAACGTTATGCTGCCTGTAACATCATCCAGCATGACCGGTTTGACGGTGGGTCAGTGATGGTCTGGAGAGGCATATTCTTGGAGGGTCACACAGACCCCCACGTACTAGCCAACGGTACCCTGACTGCTTTTAGGTACTGAGATGAAAACCTCAGACCCATCATCAGAGCTTACGCTAGTGCAGTGTGACTGGCTCTCACATTCCCCAGACCTAAATCCAATTGAGAACCTCTACAGTCTAGTTCTCAGCTGAGCTTGAATTATTCATTGAATCTTGCACTCACTGCACGCTGTTTTGACAAATCATAAGTCCATCTTTTTAATTATCCATGTCAACAAGGAACAAGGGGAAAGCTTTTCCAGTGGTTACTGGAAATTGAATAACTCCTTATTGCCTCATGAACCTTTAAAGACAGAAATAGCCTGTTTGAAGACATTGGGATGCTGCTAAAATTAACATCAGTTTGGGAAATCGTGGGAACTTAAATTCCCAATCGTGGGAACTTAAAATAGAAATATATTCTTTCTGTTCTAAATGTGGGAAAATCTTGACAGAAAATAATTTCACAAATTAATGATATTAGCAAAATTACAGAGAAAGATAAGCTTTGTCAAGATACTGAAATGTTAATACTATTGCAAAGTTAATTCGATTAGATACAGCTCCGTAACAAATTAAGAGACCACTGCACTTTATTCTTTCCTTTCTATAAAAGTTCCCCTTCCATTCCTCACTCAAAGCCTTCTTTTTCAACTGAACAGGAAGAAAAAGTTACAGTGATCTCATTTTTTTCCAGAGCTGTATATGAAAATAAGGCAAAAGTGGCTTTTGTGCGATCTTGTCGAAAAAGGTTGGAACATGGCGAGAGGCATAGCAGATATTTCCTAATTATGTAGAAAAGAAGAGTTGAACTAAATCCAATTTAAAGACTTGACATTGGTGGAAAGATTAGTGAGGATGTTACAGTTATCTCTGAATATGTCTTCATTTTATAAAGAACTTTACTCAAGAGATGATAATCTCATGGACTCGGCTGATCTGTTCAATTCTATTGGCTTGCCAAACACTGTTGATATAGAATACAACAAAATCTTCTGTCAGGATGTAACTCTCGAGGAGATTCCATTTGAAATTACCCAGTTAAAGAACAATATGTTTGAGCTCATAAGTTTGCATACCCTGGCAGAAATTGTGAACATTTGGCATTTATTTTGCCTGATCATGCAAAAAACTTTTCACTTAATGATTGTGATCATATGAAGCCATTTGTTAGCACAGTTATTTGGCTCCTTTTTAAATCATAATGATAGCTGAAATCATCCAAATGGCCCAGATCAAAAGTTAACATACCCTTGAATATTTGGACTTATTACAGACAACACACACACAAGTGAAAATAGCAATTAAAGGTAAATTTCCCATTCCTGAAGCTTTTTAAATGGCAATCTGTGTATAAATAGTTTGTTAGCTCTCACATGGATGCACTGAGCAGTCTAGATACTATGCCATGGGGTGCAGAAAAGAACTGTCAAAAGACCTGCGTAACAAGGTAATGGAACTTTATAAAAGATGGAAAAGTAGTAAAAAAAAGTCAGTATTGTTAAACTACTTATTAAGAAGTGGAAAACTCAGGGATCTCTTGATTCCAAGCCAAGGTCAGGTAGACCAAGAAAGATTGCAGCCAAAACTGCCAGAAGAATATTTCAGGAAACAGAGATATACCAACAGGTAACCTCAGGAGAAATACAGGCTGCTCTGGAAAAAGATTGTCTGGTTGTTTCAAGGAGTACAATATGGCTATACCTGAAAAAATTGCTACATGTTCGAGTTGCCAGAAAGATGCCTTTGCTGTGCCAATGCCACAAAAAAGCCCGACAACACCTTGACACACCTCACATGCTCTGGCACATTGTAATTTGGAGTGACAAGACCAAAATGTTTGGAGAGGGGTTAACAAGTCCTATAGTGAACAGAATACCATCCCCACTGTGAAGCATGGTGGTGGCTAACTGATGTTTTGGAGGGTGTGAGCTCTAATGTCATGGGTAATCTTGTGAAAATTGATGACAAGATGAATGCGGCATGTTATCAGAAAATACTGGCAGACAATTTGCATTCTTCTGCATAATATGTGCACATGGGACGCTCTTGGACTTTCCAGCACGACAATGACCACAAGGCCAAAGGACAATAAGCACAAGGCCAAATTGACCCTCCAGGGGTTAAAGCAGAAAAAGGTAAAGGTTCCAGAGTGGCCTTCACAGTCGCCTGACCATAATATCATTGAGCCACTTTGGGGAGATCTCAAACGTGGTTCATGCACTACATTTCCAAACGTAGATGTCCACCTCCTGGACCTAGGTGCGTTCCTCAGAGCCATGACCCGGCCCTACCACAGCTGGGAGTCCAGGATCGACTCCACCCAATAGGCCGGACCCCCAACCATCTCCAGTGGGGTTGGAAGCTCACCGACCTGAGAGAAACATGAAAAGTGTGTGAGATGTTGGTGTATGGTGGAGTGGACATGGAACGGCCCCACATACCGGGGCCCAAGCTAACGGCAGGGAGACAGAGAAGGTCCCTTGTGGTCAAACACACCTTGTTCCCTGGGTTTCGCTCCGCTGCCAGTCCACGTGGGCAGCAGACCAGACCTCATCAGACTTCCTGAACCACTCCTCGTCCATCATGATGTCTTCCAGAGGCCCATACAGATGGAAAACCTGCTGGAATAGCATCTCAGCAGCCTGGAGGGCAGAGGGGAAGCAGGGTAGTGGGATGAATCTGATCATTTTTGAGAACATGTCCACCAACACAGCAATGGTCATTTTCTTGTCCCATCACCATCAATAACTGTCCCTTGTCCCTGTTTCCTCGTTCTAACCTACAGTGGTTATAAAAAATCTACACACCCCTGTTAAAATGCAGGTTTATGTGATGTAAAAGAATGAGAGAATCTTGTCAGAACTGTTTCCACTTATATGTGACCAATAATGTGAACAATTCAATTGAAAAACTAACTGAAATCTTCTGGGGGAAACATGAATAATAAAAACCTTAAAATAACCTGGTTGCATAAGTGTACACACACTTAAACTAATACTTTGTTGAAACACCTTTTGATTTGATACCAGGGGCAGTGGGGAGGGAGAAACCTGGCATTCCGCTGGAAAACGCCCTGCTCAGGTCCATGTACTCAGAGGGGAGGTTTGTTGGGAGGGCACCCTTGGGGCTCTCTACCAACGTAGCTCCACACGTGATGGTCAGGCAGGCTTTCTGGCATTCCGTCAACCATCCCAGAACCTTCCACTTACTCCAGGTGATGTACGGTCGTGCTGTTAGAGCCATGGAAGGCCCAGGATGACAGGATGTACGAAGAACGACAGTACCAGTTGCTCCAGTCTCTCCCAATGGCAACCATCCAGTGCTGGTATGAGCATCAAGGACCTCAAACTGCGCAACGGCAATGAAGCTCCCCGCGGCTCCGGACTCAATCAGAGCTGTGGTAGGCTGAGAGAAAGATCCACCGGACAGAACAATTGGGAAACAGAATGGGCTGGCTATATTGCTTAAAAGCAAGGCACCTACTGTGCCCAGCTGCTCAGTCTGGTACTTACCCCTTTTTTTGCTCCACGTCTTGGCCAAGGAGCACCACTTTTGGAAGTGTCTCTTCTCTCCACAGAACAGGTACAGCCCCTGATGACTCCGGCGTTCTCTCTCCACAGGCTTAGGACCTGGCTCCACCCGAGTGGGCATGACACGGGAACGGCGTGCCAGTGATGTGGAAAATCAACCACTCTTTTTTAAAACAAATGCACTTCAACCTCAGGAATCCAATAGACTTCAATGAAAATCATACAGTAATGACAGTGATTAAAGCCAGGTCCTTCTGCAGATACATCCCCAATGTTCTGAGTCCGGACCATGGCTTTTATACAGAACTTTTACACATTACGCCATCTGACTTCATCTGGTTGGCAACCCCCCTGAGTGGGGTGCGCCTCTTATCTTCCAAATCTCTGAATCCTTGAATTTGCGACAGTAATTCAAGACATCCTCATGGTTCATACTTGGGTCATGTCGATCACTGTCCACAAAGTAGGTGTTATGTTAAGCTCATGGGCCAAACTCAGGTCATCTCTTATCACAAAGTACGCTTTATGATCAGCTCATGGGCCACACTCAGGACACCCCAACAGAGGATACAAAGGCAGTAAACTTTAGAAACGCCATTCCATGGGCACATGGTAATTGCTTGCTCATGACTATCTCTCAGCATAAGGCTATGTGCCATCAGGATGAACATAAAAATCGTCTGTGTGTAATTTGTCCTATCCCAGAAGTCATTTTCTGTGTGTGTGGATTCCACATTAATATGTTTATAATTAAACTATGTGATTATACATTGCACATTAATATTTTCATAAGTATAAGGTTATATATGCATTTTATAGAAAAATCCCCCACACCAGGTGGTCCTGGTCCGGGAGTTGCCCATCAATGGCAATTGCTCGGGCGATGAAGGCGTCCAGCGATATGGAACCACTTATGCATGCCAGCTCCATCCGGACCTCCACCCGCAACGCTGCCTGAAGAGCTGGCTCATTTCACATGCTGGACGCCACCACTGTCCAAAGCGCGAGGGCATACTCTGAGGCCATGCTGTTACCCCGCCTGAGACACAGAAGATGCTTGCCCCCATTCCTGCCCTCTGAGGGATGGTCGAACATGGCACAAAACTGACCCAGGAACTGAGAACACCCTCAGATCCCCAGAACCACTGTACCACAGCGCCCAAGCCCATTGGAGGGCACACCATGTGAGAAGGGAGATTATCGCAGTTACCTTCTCATAGTTGAAGGGAACCGCTCCCATTGAAGTAGGAATTCGCAACAACCCTCCGAATTGCCATCATACTTCTCCGACAAAGACTCGACTAGAGGTCGACCCCGCTGCACCGGCAGGCTCAACAGGGCTCACATCCCTCGATCGTGCTGCCAGGTAGGACATAAACTGTAGAGTGGAAAAAAGTATTTGATCCCGTGCTGATTTTGTACATTTGCCCACAGACAAATAAATGATCAGTCTATAATTTTATTGGTATGTTTATTTGAACAGTGAGAGAATAACAACAAAAGAAAATCCAGAAAAACGCATTATCACGTTATCTGCGTACCATCGATGAGGGTTTTTTATCTCCTCATGCATGTGCTTCACACAGGCTTAACTTAACTCAGAGTTGACTGAACTCATTTTTACAACCTGTTATGAAACCGTGAACTCTGAGTTTGACAACTCAGTCAGTCAACCCAGAACTGTGGTTTAAACTCAGAGTATGTTAACCTTGCTTTCTGAAATACCCCCAGGATGTCTTGTATACATAATATGAGGTTGAACATTCCCAGGGCAGCAATACATTTTGAGTCCGTTTTGTTTCTGACAAATCTTAGTGAATGTATATAAAGATAAAACTATCTTCTGGCCAAAACAATAAGATTACCCTCTCTGCGGATGGCCTGAAACCAGAGATCTCTTCTGCTGTCCTTCGCTTTTTTGAGAATCGGAGAAAAGCGTATACATTGTTTTTTTCTCATATTTGACGTGCAAAACACAAAGCATTAGCTTTTTGTCATGGTACCGGTAATAATTTCAATATCACGCCGTTGTTTTCTGCACTTAAAGCCCAAATCAGACGACTCGCGTAGTCTCGTATGCGCGCGTACACGCTGCGGACAGATTGCATGGTAATGAATGAAAGAGTACAGACTGCTTGGCGTGCATTTTCTTCATAACTCTCCGGGTCGTCTCGTGAGTATTTACTTATGTAGTTAATATATATGAGCTAGCCTGTGTGCAAGCATCTGCTTCATTGATAGTAGTAGCCATTTGAAGTAAAACAAATAGAGGTGTAAATCCAATCAGTATAGGTTGTAGTTGAGCTGGTAATGGAATACACTGATGACAATTTAGTCAACATTACCCCCGTCAAAAGCTAACTTATTGAAAGTACAAACAGTCGAACGCTTGACTTCGGATCAAAATAAGTACAGGAACGGACAAATCGCACGTTGACTATGTTAATGAAAACGTATGCCCTACAAAGGAACCGGAATGCTGTTTGCCTAAAATTAAAGGCCGGTGTCAGACACTGCTTAACCATAAGAAATACATGTAACCACAATTCACAACAAGTTCCTAGCAAAGTGTCAATATAGATGAAGAACTACGTTTGCAGTAATGTCTATGATTTGACCACCCCAAAATTACGTGCGCAGTAATGACGCCGTTGAAGTTCGCCTGTTCTGTGATTTGGGCTTTACAGCGCTAGCTTTCCCCCTATAGAGGGCGTGGTCGTTCGGACGAGAGGATAGTATAGCTGCTCTCATCTATTCTGGCGTAACCGGGCGTGACGTTTTCTGAAACCTGGCGGTACCCGTATGGCAACGGAAGTTGTAGTTCAGTTTACTTTTCAGAAATGTTAATTCCAATGATAGTAAGTCTCCTGAAAGTGTTGGTAATAAAACATAATAACATGCCGGCCTTTCCATACGCGTATTATTTATCTTATGAGGACAAGCGAATGTTTTTATAACGGCTACAACTTCCGGTTTGAAGAATTCAGCACCTTTTAAACATTGTTTCGAGTAAACGTTGTTTCTGTAAAAAAAACACGTTTTGAAACAGTGAAACGTTTTGTGAATTGCATTGCTATTCACACAACGTTTGGAAAAAAATATACGCCAGGTCTAGGATAAGTGTGAAAAGCCCACACTTCCTTTATCAGACCCCGCTAATTTTATCTTCCGGACAAGCACAGCAGCATGGCAGCAGACAGCACAATGTCTAATGGACAAGAAACAGCCTCTTTGGACGGAGAGCCAGCTTTCAAGCGACCTCGGGAGAGTGGACAAGTCGACTCCATGCGCACTCCAAAGGAACTTAGGGAAGGTGAACAGGTTGACTCCCTGTGGACTCCGGAGGATCCTAGGGAGAGCGGACTGGTCAAGTCCCTGCGCGCTCCGAAGGAACCTAGGAATAAAGTAACCGTGGTTCTTGGTGCCCAATGGGGAGACGAGGGGAAAGGAAAAGTGGTTGACCTGCTAGCTATGGATGCCGACATAGTATGCAGATGTCAGGTACGTGCTAACCAGCTAGGCAGTCTATCAAAGAAAATCAAAGAAAAAGCCAAGTATTTGAACTTGACAAATACTTGTTGGAAGCATTCACAATAGGCCTTATTTAGCCACTACATGTGAGCGTAGAAACTAGCCGGCTTTAGCTTAGGTTGCTAACCTAAAATGAACTAATAGTGCTAGTGGTACTGTGGCGTATAATGATATCGCATAACAAATGACCAAGTTGCCTGCATAATTGTAGTTGCCTCTTTCGTTGATGTCGTTTCCTTTGACCTTGATCGATGCCTAATTTGTAGTCAAGATAAGTTAGACAACAATTCAATGATGGCAATAGATGGTATTAGACACAGCACATAACGGTGTATATAACTGTATACTCAACCGAGTAGAGGTTTAGTGTGTATTTTTATAAACGTATGGATTTCAGAATAGCAGGCATTTACACATGACTTATCTCCAAGGCACTGTGTTTTTAACTGTCCTATTCCAGTAGAATACATGGTATATTTTGTAGATTAAGTTGTAACAATAAAGCCATACTTCCAGTTTGCTGGTATTTGCTTGTCAACATAATTTCCTTGTAACCCTTTGCACCGATCGTTGATCTTTAAATATTTTGTGCTGTTTCCAGGGAGGCAATAACGCAGGACACACTGTGGTGGTGGACTCTGTGGAGTATGACTTCCACCTGCTGCCCAGCGGAGTACTCAACCAGAAGGCAGTGTCGTTTATTGGTGGGTTGACCCTCACTTGACATTTCAGCCTCATGGCTGCTTTCACTTAGAACCCTGTTTTAAATAATCTCTTACTGAACTGTTCATCAACAGGGAACGGGGTTGTGATACACCTACCTGGGCTCTTCGACGAGGCTCAAAAGAACCTGCAGAAAGGCAAAGGTGAGTTACAAGCTGGAAAGAGGAAGGATATAAGCGTGACTGATGAAGGGAAACTGGACCTGCAATTTGCTGCTCTCTTTTTCCAGGCCTGCAAGGATGGGAGGAGCGGTTAAAGATTTCTGACCGTGCACACATTGGTAAGTCTGACTCACTTGGGTGTTTTACAGGCCTAAGGTTTAATGTTGTGCGAATCCATTAATGCATGTCTTGTTTCACTCCTCCAATCTAAGTGTTCAACTTCCACCAAGCTGTGGATGGGATCCAGGAACAACAGAGGCAGCTGCAGGCGGGAAAGAAGTGCGTGGGTTGTCCTTAAAGAGGAAGTGATAGTGGCTCGCTGGGCCTGTGTTTCTGAAGTGTTTCATTATGTTCCAAATAACTATATGGGGAAAGTGAATGCAATTTGCAGTCTTTAGTTTATTACTTTGGTTGATTTTCTGGGCAAATTCCAAGGTTGTGTTGTTTGTTTTTTGTTTCACTTTTAAATGCCTACATTCTTTTTTTTGTTTGTTTTCTAGTTTGGGAACCACCAAAAAAGGCATTGGACCTGCCTATTCTTCTAAAGCTGCTCGCAATGGGCTCAGAGTCTGTGACCTTGTGTCCAATTTCAGCGCTTTTGAGGAGAAGTCAGTACCAAAATGGTTTTGTGCTAAGAATGAATGTGTAGGTTAACTGAAGGATGCTTTCAATCCTAATCTTTGATTAACTGTTTGGTAGCTAATGTGCTTTTTTGTCTACAGATTCCGTGTGTTGGCAAAACATTTTTTGGATATGTATCCAAGCCTAAATGTTGACATTGATAGTGAGCTGCAGCAACTGAAGGTAATAATAACATTGATTGTGTGGTGTAGTATCTGAAACAATCCCATGCTAAGTTTACAGTCAGGAATGCTAGCTCAGTTATGTTGTTGATACTCCAATTCATTTGATCCAGGCTTGGTGGGGTAGGCTAATGCAGGTGGGTACTTTAAGAAATTAACAGATTACAAACATGACAGCTGTTGTCAACCTTTTTGGAAGGGAATATAAAATGTACTTTCTCCTGCAATGTATATGGTACCATAGACCAGCCTTTAAACATTGTGTGATCATTGGTTCTTTGAACAAATCACGATAAACGATGTGTTGGCGTGCTTTCAACTCCAGAGGGGTTGGCCCATAGACGTTTGAATCATTTTCCAAGGGAGTGATGGAGCTCTGTTAACATACACAGGACACAAGCGCAGAACTTAATCTACCACTTGACCAATTACATAAGGCTTAAGTTCTTAGTTAACAAGAACCAAGCACAACGTTTTGATGTTTTGCTTTGCTAGTGTTGAAGCATCATCCAGACAGATGTCTTGGTCACCGTTAACATTTTCTGATTTATTTGGCTGTCTATGCCATTTAATCTGTACTTCAGTATGCGTCTACTTCTTTTATTCAGTGAGCCAAATAACACTGCATGGTGATTGTACCACAGCTGATGTAGCCTGTCTTTTTATAACATGTTTTGCAATATATGGCCATTATTGAACTTTGACCCCTGGATGGTGCTTCAACAGGAAAAGTGGAAAATTAGTTGTAATGTGAAAAAACAAGAAAAGGAACCAGACATCTATTTCTGACAGCCCATGAATGAAGAGATGAATGTTGATGCCATGGCTGGATTATATCTACGGTTTCCTGTGTGACAGACTGTCTTTTACCACTACTCTTTTTAAACAGCGGGTGTTGTTGCATGTGATACATGTGTAGAAATGTGATGTCTGTTTACTTTTGCATTGTTAAACCCATTAGTCAAAACTCCACAGTTGTCAAAACTTGTTCCCTACATAAGCTAACAACCAAACCAACAACAGGTTTAAAAGGGTTGCTGCACTATATTCAACGTGTTTAATTAGAGTGAGATTACTGTAGATGGCTAGCTATTAGCTGTACAGTAATGAAAATAATGGCTCCAATCACTCTATGGTTAGTTTGTTTCTTTAGAAACCCCTCCTCTTTTACTGCGTAAGGGGTTGTGGCCTATAATACCTGTTTTATTTGAGGCTTACTATAATGTAGCTACTGAATCTTGTATCTCCTGAAAATCCTAATGCATTATTTATGTTGTCCATGGTGAGGATCGAACCCCGGTCACCTACATGGCAGTCCATGTCTCTAACCACTACACTATTTAACAATGGGTAGTCACTCACTCACTGTAAGAGACGTTCGCTTTTCTTGACCAGCTCGGCTTACACGGTCTGACAAATATGCTGTTAAGATTTTCCCTCCCTTTCTCCAGGTTTATGCTGAGAAATTGCGCCCTCTTGTGACTGATGGTGTGTACTTCATGCACAAAGCCCTGAATGGACCCAGTAAGAAGATCCTGGTGGAGGGAGCCAATGCAGCCCTCCTGGACATTGACTTTGGTGAGAAGGGGCTCAGTGAATGTGCTTATTTAGTATTGGCCAATGAATATACTTTGAAGGGATGATGATGATGATGATGATGATGATGATGGTGGATCTTTTTAGGTACTTACCCATTTGTGACGTCCTCTAACTGTACTGTTGGTGGAGTTTGCACTGGCCTGGGTGTACCCCCATCCTATGTTGGCCAGGTGTATGGTGTGGTCAAGGCCTACACCACCCGGGTTGGCGTTGGAGCTTTTCCTACTGAGCTGGACAATGTGAGTGTTGGAATGTTTTGTGCAGAATCAATGCATTGTGCTAAGCCTGGCAGGACAATTATGTTGTGGCGTGATCATACCGTGTACGGACAGTCTTCCAGTACTTCATATTTGACATTGAGGTTCTAGTTAATCCTATATCTCACCGCTGTGGTTCTGTGTGGTTGGATGTGGTCCAGGACATTGGCAGCTTGTTGCAGACCAGGGGGAGGGAGTTTGGTGTGACCACAGGCCGGCGCCGCCGCTGTGGCTGGTTGGACCTGATTCTGGTCAGATACGCTCACATGGTGAACGGCTTCACCGCGTAAGACTCTTGTGTCCAATACTGTATTCGTTGTAATGACATGAGCAGTGTCCATCCTTTGGTCATGTTATGCCTCAGCTATAGAGTATGTGGATAGAAACTCCACAATGTCACGTTTGCCACCCTGTTCCTGTCCCACAGCATTGCTCTGACCAAGCTTGACATCCTGGACACGCTGTCAGAGATCAAAGTCGGTGTGGGATACTTTGTCGACAATGAGCCCCTTCCCAATTTTCCAGGTGAGTTTAGTCCTGTTTGGGAGGATTTGTTCTCACCACTAGACACCGCTGGTTTGGCTTAACGTGTGACCTCCCATCCCATGTCGTCCCTATAGCCAACATGGACGTGCTGACCCACGTGTCGGTGAAATATGAGACACTACCTGGATGGTGTTGCAGCACTGAGGACGTTCGCTGCTTCGAAGAGCTGCCCCCTCAGGCCCAAAAGTACATCCGCTTCATCGAGGACTTCTTGCAAGTGCCAGGTTAGTATGGAAAACAAGTACTCGTGGTGATTCATTAGTCTTACTTAGCTATCCCTTTAGTTGATGGTAATATTGACTTTTCAATATTTCAGTATTGACTGTTTAATATTTTCTTTGACTTTTAGTGAAATGGGTTGGAGTTGGAAAATCCAGAGAGAGTATGATCAAGCTTTTCTGATCAGTTGGGGATTTGAAACCAATGATCCATTTGGGTTTTTCACCATCGCAACTGCTGCTTGGGACAATTTGTTATTTTGTTGATGAATACTTTAGACAACTCCCAAAGTCTGTTCTGCGAAAAAAGGAGAAACATCACCAGCAATGTTATCCGTGAGACTGAAAGGCGCATCTTGAAGGTTCAGTTTCACAATAACTACTCTGAACAGTAACTATATAACCTGCATTTCACAGCTTCTGTGATGTGACAGAATACAAAATATTGACTAATATGCTGTTCATCTTTAGTGGCTAATGAACAGGGACCAATCACCCTGCAGTAACCATCATAGGCATCCATAAACCTTTTTAATTTGATGTAATTTTCTTGAAATAGTAGTACACATTTTTAGAACTCAGTATGAGTTCTTGTTTTATTTGGTATCTTTCAAAGCAAGATTTTAATCTGTGTAGTTATGTTTTTGTACTAAATCTTTTGGGTGGTGATACTAAACTGCTATTTAAAAGAAGCCTAAAAATGAAAGTTGTTTGGATGAGCTGTCATGTGGTATGAAGGGAATTATAGGCATGATTTGAGATTCAAAAGGGATGCTGTCTGAAAGACGTTTTATATTGATTATTAGGATTAAAAAGGTTATTATGCACTCAAACACACTGGCTGGATTTTAGATTATTCTAATCATAGAGGAACACCATGCTGATAATGTACCCTCAGTGACCAGTTTATTAGGCGCACACCTCTAGTATCGGGTCAAACTCGCCACAACATCCTGAATTCCTCAAGGTTGGCTTTGACAAATTGTGATACATTCCACACATTTGCTAGATGTGCATTCATACTACTCAGTGAATTAAGCTTGCAATTGTCTCAGACAAGACATGCTTGGTGGCATGGATGGTATCCTCATGGAGAAAACTTTGGAACAAGGGTTAACCTTGTTCCTAACAGGGACCTACAAGTTATGCATTCATACTTGACTAGTATTAGTTCCATGCGTTCACTTTTTTTCGGTCATTCTAACGTCACTCAAACACACGAATACACATATCTGCCTGCTTTTTAAAGCAAGCCACATGAGTTGTTGTAGGAGTGATCATTTTGGAGATCCAGGCGTTAAACCTAATAAACTGTCTACTGAGCATGTCTTAGAACTTCACAATGTTTGCTTTTCATAAAGTTTAATTCAGTGTAATTGAAAAACTGAAACGTATTCCTACTGACCTGTTTAAACCATAAAATGACAAATAAAAGTCAGTGTCATTTTTCTGTTTACATTTTTGTTGATTGCATGTGTACGCCAAGAAGTGGGATAAATGGAGCAATTGGTTTGCTTTCCAATATGTTGTCATTTTATTAAACCTTTATACAGGTTGTCTCATTGAGATAAATCTTTTAAAGAGAGACCTGTCCTGACCAAGACTGCATTTGGTTGGGAAGTACAATTTTAAAACATGACTGTTTTTCAGACAGTAACAATAAAAACAAGCTAACATATACAAGAAAACTTCCAACAAACACAATTACAAGTACGACTAGTGCCTGCACTATAATCAGTGATATGTATGTGTACTCAATGGCAGTCACATTTCTCATTAACCTGTGACTTGACAAATCTTTGAAATTTCTCCAAAGAAACAAAATGTTCAGGTTTCACACTAGTCTGGAGCAAATTCCAAAAGCATTGGGCTAAGTATTTTTTGTTCTCACTTTAGGAAGCACTAGTAGTGGTTGCATCTTTGACAATAAAACAAATGGCAGTGTTTAAGATCATCAAAACCATGTACCATGTGTGAAGTGTTTGGGGCACCCAGGACAAATCTTGAATAGTTCTTGTTTAGAGTGTAGTGAAATATGGCACTTTGCAAAGCAACCGTACAGTCAGTATGCAAGGAATGTATTTTTCAAAAACATATCGGTGTTTTTACACAGGTGATATCATCTTTCATGTTGTATTTTTGCTGGGTCAGCTGACCTGTGTGTGGCAGTAATACATGTGTTTACATATGTCTAACATGTATTTGTAAGTATTCGATGTATTCGGAAAATGTTTGCAAGACTGGCTAATGGGAATCTGAATCGCTTCTTACCAGTACACTACTCTTTAAAAAAAAAATCCTCTGACAACTATTCTCAGTCACTGTGTTTGTGCTCTTCAGTTAAACAAATGTAACTTTCCACTTTTGCTTGTAGTTAAACCATACATTAATGGACTGGTTGTAATTGCCTGGATTTTTGAGACCGCATTTGGCCGTCTGGTTCTGACCCAAAAAAGGCTGTTAAACTGTAAACCCATGGAAAATTAAGTATCGCTCTCTGCTGCGTACAGCACATTTCAATCTGAAAACGCTGAAACCTCTGACAATGTTAGAATGGTTGAGAGCTTCAACAATCCCATTGTTCAGACTGGCTACGCATCAGAATCTGCAACTCCCACTGCCAGCATTGCCGTCCCTGCCACAGAACTCTCCATCAGAGCATCCTGTTTCCTTTCAGCCGGTACAGGTGGACAAGGTGTGGAAGGAGCTGCAAAATCTTGTCTCTTACCAATCAGCCGGGCTCAATTACCTCAATTTTATTTAATTATTATTTACTTGAAACGAAATCCATGCACTTGAATCTTAACTAACCAAACATCGCTTGATTATTGGACAAAACATCCTCCTACTGAATGAGTCAGAGTTATGCATCGTATCCACTTGTGACAAACACAAGTGCAGAAATGTTTCTGTTTCCATTAACACGGACCAGTGCCCGGCTCTCACCTTTGGTGCCAAGTCCAGGACTTTAGGACTTAGGACAGGGTTTGCGGGTTGACGCGTTACGTGCAGTAACGGAAAGTAACTGTACAGGGAAGCGAAGACTTAACAGAAAGATTTAGAACGGTAGCAGGTGGTGCGATTCTGTTGATTCAATAGAAAACCTGAGCACTGAAACCAAGATGTAGCCTACAGAGCCTATAACAACACAAAATTACCTCAAATTTCTCCCATACTTCTATTTTGGTAGATAGTTTTGACAAAATGCTCTTTAAACTAAATAATGAATTAATTGGCGTACAGTTATAGTTAAGTGGAGAAGTAGTCGGTCGCAGGAGTTTGAGGAAGAAATTTGTTTTATTACTCAAGTTCAAATGCCGTATTGTAAACAAAGTAAACATGGCGTTATTGTTTATTTGAGTTTACTACCAGATGCGACATTAATGCGGAGTTTGAGTATGTTGGCACACCTACAAATACAAATTGTGTATGTCTTGACTGCTCACTCATTCTGTACCCATATCAATCAAGCCAAATTACATTTCTTGTTCCAGACAAAGTATCCTTTACCCACATAGCCAACATTTTTTCTTGCAAAAATGACCATTCTGCAAATCCGTTTCTGTGGTGACTATTTTACTGGTTTTCCATTAAAAAGCTTCTCAGCAAATTAGATGTTGTTTTCTACATTGCCATATGCTCTGTCATCAGTGTTCCCTTTATCACTGTGACCTTTACCCTGGTCAGCTGGCCCTTGCTCCAGAGATATAGTTCCCATGCTGACATCTGTCAATTGTTACTCATTCATTTGGACCAAATCAAGATATTTCACAATACAGGGAATACATACATGAACAGCCAATACGGAAGAAAATGTTGTGGGGTGGATCAGAATACCAGTCAATACTTGGTGTGACCATCTTTTGTGTGTAGTTGATCAGACTGTTGATTGTGGCTTGTAGAATGTGTTCCACTTCTGTTCGGTGGTTATGTGGCTGTGTGATGTTTTTGGATACTGGTAAGATATGGAGCATCCCAATCATGCTCAATGGTTGATGTCTGGTTAGATACGAAAACTGGAACATTTTATGCCTCCAGGAATTAGTGATAGGTCCTTTCAATTTGGGGCAGTGCCCTATAACACTGAAACATGATGTGATGGCAGTGGATGAATGTTTGTAGCTTATCTATACTACAATTTCACCTGCACCATCAGGCAGTTTTTTCACAATTTTTAATGTACCAACAAACTACTTGCCTACCAAATGCAATAGAGAAAACATTTCCTGGTAACAGCTCTGGTGGACACTATGGTCCCACAAAACTGGATTGTCCCCAGGACAAGGTGCAACTGTGTAATGATCATGCTGTTTATTCTGCTTCTTGATTTCACAGCAGTCATGATGATGTATAATTTTGGCAAAAGAGAAATGCATACTAACCATGATAAAAACAAATGTATGGCCCAATGCTCCTAATCTCAGCTCATTACTTGTAGAAAAGACACGTGGGAGCCAGAAATCATTCTTAATGAGAGGGGATCAAATACTTATTTCCCTCATTAAAATGCAAATCAATTTATACATTTCTTCACGTGTTTTTCTGGATTTTTTGTTATTCAAATAAACATATCATTAAATGTATTGATGGATCATTTCTTTGTCAGTGGGCAAATGTACAAGATCAGCAAGGGATCAAATACTTTTTTTCCCTCACTGTAATAATTCAAGGCTATTTCTTTATCTTTACTATTTTCTTCATTTTAGAATAATAGTGAAAAATCTTAAATAAATATAACATAACACAAATAACATGCATGTAATCAGAAAAAGTATTAATCAAGAATTAATCTAAGTAACCAACTTCTGCCTTGATGATTGCTTTACACTCATGGCATTCTATTTACAAGCTTTATGAGGCAGTCACCTAGAATGCTTTTCCAACAGTCTTAAAGGAGTTCCCAGATATGCAAAGCACCTCCTGACTGCATTTCTTTCACTCTGTAGTCCAACTCATCCCAAACAATCACAAATGGATTGAGATCATATCTGATGCAGGACCACCTAGCCCAGGGGTCTCCAAACTATTCCACAGAGGGCCATGTGTCTGCAGGTTTTCTCTCTCTCCTTGTACTTGATTGACTAATTAGGTTACTGATTGGTTAATATCTACCTTCACCTGGTTGTTTACCAGGTGTGAACTGGGAACCAATTTATAGGAAAAAACAAAAACCCGCAGACACACGGCCCTCCGTGGAATAGTTTGGAGACCTCTGACCTAGCCCATCTGGCCTGTTTTGTTGTCTTGTGATTGTTAAAATATGTGGTCTGGAACTTTATGTGTCCCACTGATTAACATTTTCATATGGCTGAGATAGACCTACCTAACAATTTTCAAGACACTCACGTGGGGTGGATGTGGTGAACTTGCAAAAATTTGAAGGCTTGTGACAGCACCACTATGAGGCTGTTTCTGTTGCCACAACACCAGATGTTGTGGCCCTTGGCCCTTTACTACCATAAGCATTTGGGAACCTTTGCGCCACTTTATTTCATGGGATTCTGCAAAAAGGACAATTTTTGCTGAAAGAATAATAATGATAATAATGAAACGGAACACAAATGATAACTAGCCAAGCTGCTCTCTGATCAATGCACCTGATGAGCAAAATCTATCTGTATATCTTGTTGAAATTGTTGTTTATTTGCATGGTATATGGGGTTGCAGATGCCTTTGGCTGGGTAATTATTGAAAAGAAAATGGGTTCGCAATCTCAGTTAAATAAAAGTGAAATAAATACGCTGGTTCTAACGTAATGTTCTAATGGACACGTAGACGTGGCAATGACGTAAGAAATACCCGTATGTTTCGTAAGCAGTATCAGCAGTAGCTGTCTCTCTGGCTTTAGCTAGTTTGCCATCAAATAGAAAAAGGAAGAGAGAAGTAACGTTATCTACTTACCGTTACCGGTAAGAGATTGTTGCTATATGAAACATAAGTATGGCTCGAAAATGTGATTACCCATTTGTAGGCATATATCCATAGTATTTTATTCGTAACAACATTTTTACTAGGTACTACGTACGACTACGTAACTGACAAGCTAGTTGTCGTTGCTAACTTGTTATGTTAGTTCTGACTGCAGCTAGCCAGCTAGTTATTTTTTCCCGAACTAGCTACCGTCCGGGTTATTGTGGGAATATTTCCCCTGACATTCTGTAACTAGTGTCCACACAGAACAATTCCTTCTTCTGTTAGCCAAATACTAAAGTTACATTATCAAAATGTTTAGGAATATTAATAATAATATAATAATACCGATGACGTAAGGATAACGATAGCTAGACTTGACCAGATTAATTCTGAGAATATCTTATCTCGTGTAATCAAGTCACTGTATCTAGACAGCTAAAGTAACCAGATGTTATTAGCTAGTTAGCTGAGTTACCTTGATAACAAAGTAATATAAGTAGCTTTCGATGACTTGTTTATTGTTCTAAACATATGCGACTTTACTATGCAAATTTAATTGGGGGGTAAAAAATCATCAAGCACCTACTTGTACACCGCCTTCTTGAGATGAACAGCTAGTACCAAAACTACAATTATTGGGTCCATCAAGAAATTGTTAATATGGATTTATCATTCACTTTCGTTTATTGATTCTAATACTTAAACCCAGAAAGTATTTCGGAGGAAGTGTCTCTAGTTCTCCTTTCTTCGTTGATTGTCTGTATAGGGCTTGTTTCGCCCACTCTACAGTGGTTCTGGTTCGTACACTGGTCATACATTTTCCGTAGATACAGTACTGGTCAAAAGTTTGGACACACCCATTGAAGGGTATTCCTTTATTTTTACTATTTTCCATATTGCAGTATAATAAATGCAACGCTGCTGTTGCTTGCTCTTTGGGATTTCAGACTTGGTTTTTGTAAAAACGCTTTGTGGCAACTGCTAATGTTAAAAGGCCTTTATAAAATCTATATGACATATATTACTATCAAAACTAAAAAATTACACAGGCTACATGGGATCATGTTGTAACCATAAACATGTTAAACGGTTCAAAATCCATTCTATATTGTAGATTCTTCAAAGTAGCCACCCTTTGCCTTGATGACCACTTTGCACACTTATGGTGTTCTATTAACCAACTTCATGAGGTAGTCTCCTGGAATGGATTTCAATTAAGAGGTGTGCCATGTTTAAAGCTAATTTGTGGAATTCCTTTTCCAACCTAATGGGTGTGTAAGCAGGGGGTGACCAAGTGGGGTGGGTATACAGAAGACCATCATTATGTCTGTATTATGAAAAGAGCAGCTCAAATAAGCAAAGTGAACTTAAAAGTTTCTTCAAGTGCAGTCCCATAAACCATCAAGCTGAAGCTGGTTCAGGAAAGGAAGACCCAGTGTTTGTGCTTGTTGTCTGTCCATTTGTGAGACATTGATATATGCACACCACACGCTTGTCAGTGTTTTGGTAGGTCAAGCCCAGTATTCTTACTGCAGTCAGGCCAAAACATCGAAGTGGGACTATATTTTTTCCAACAGGTGATGTATTTGAGCATCCATGAACCCGCGTCGTCGCCACGGTCCTAGGAACAGCCAGGAAGGGGTGTACCTAGGGCCTGCCCAGACCCAGTCACTGCTGGTCCAGCAACAGGACCCACAGCTTACAGCCTCTAGCCCCCTTCCACCTGCCCCCCTGGTGGACATAAGCAACATGTCAGGCAGGGACCGCACCAATGAGTTCCAATCAGTCTGCAAATCACTACAGGGGAGACAGGTGAGTCAAATGAGCAACATAGAAAGTCTGTTCATCTACTGTTTGTAGAGGTATTCAGTCTTTCTGCCACATGTTATTGCAATGTGCATTTTAACTCGTATTATTTTGCAAGGCTTTTTTCACTATTCTGGGCTGAAGTCCAGTGCAGTTTCTTACAAGATACGAGGGATGTAAACTACAGTTGAACAGGGGTCACTTAGAAATGCCCTTGTTTTTGTCCATTAGAATAATTTTAAATTTATCAGAACTATTTTGTAGACATGGTGTTTACTATTGTAGCTGGAAATAATTGATTTGTAATGGAATATCTACATAGGAGTAAAGAGGCCCATTATCAGCAACCATCAGTCCTGTGTTCCAATGGCATGTTTTGTTTCCTAATCCAAGTTCACAATTTTTCTAGGCTAATTGATCATTAGAAAACGATTAGGTTAGCACAGCTGAAAACTGATTCATTAAAACTGGTCCACTTTTGGCTAGCTGAGTGTCAGGAGCACCTGCAATTGAGGGTTCAATTACAGGCTCATAATGGCCAGAAACAAAGAACTTCACTCTGAAACTCATCAATCTGTTCTTGTTCTGAGAAATAAAGGCTATTCCATTTGAGATTTTGCCATTAAACTGAAGATCTCATACAGCGTTATGCACTACTCCCTTCACAGAGCCACAAACTGTCTCTAACCAAAATAGAAAGAGGAGTTGGGAGGCTGTGGTGCTCAACTGAGCCAGAGGACAAATACATTAGAGTGTCTAGTTTGAGAAACGGACACCTCACAGGTCCTGAACTGGGAGCTTCATTAAATAGTAACCGCAAAACAGTCTCAACGTCAACAGTGAAGAGGCATCTCCGGGATGCGGGCCTTTTCCCCCTATCTTTCTCTGTCCAGTGTCTGTGTTCTTATGCCCATCTTAATCTTTTCATTTTATTGGCCAGGATGAGATGTATTTTTCTTTGCAACTCTGCCTAAAAGTCCATCATCCCAGAGTTGTTTCTTCCATGTTGAAAACCAGGAAATGTCTAAGTGACACCAAATTTATTTTCTCAACCTTCCTGTGGCTTATTAGAATATCAATTCCCAGAATGCATTGGAATTGTAGATTTTTTTAGATTTCATTTTGGGGTAATTACTTACAGTAATGTATTAATCGAATTACTCATTACTGACCCCAAAAGTAGCTCACACTATTACTTCCTGGGAAAAGTATTTATTACTTTACTCTGATATTACTTTTGTGTTACACCCCAAAACCTTGCTCTGAATTGGCTAAACCAGGTGCTGAACTATTGCCTCACCATAGAAGTGGCAACAATGAAAGATAGAATGTAATAGTTATCATAAATGAATAAACATTTGAATGGTCTTCATCATTAGGCTCCACCTTTGCTCACCTGAATTAGCATACCCAGCAAATTGATTGGTACAAGTTAAAACACAAACGACAAACACATACAGACCTTTTTGAAGTGATTTTACCTATAAGCTACAGCATGTTCTTTATAATTGTTGGGGGGTAGGCTAAAATAAGTTACATAAATCAGGCAAGGTCCACCATCAACCGCCATTTCACATACACACATCATTTTGACAGGTTATTTCAGGTAGCCAAGCCACGCCCATCAACAGTAGGCTATTACATAACACTACTTGGAGACACAAGACTACATCTGTCTTACCACATTGCATGTATTATTTGGTTGGGACATTCCGTTGCCTCCTAAGATACTGCTGTTCCTTAATTTTTGTTTCCATTATTATTAGATTAGACTATAGTTAAAGTATTTAGTATTTACTTATTTTTGCTGCATTTTCTGCGAAAATATCAAAGATGACTTGACATCTCGAGATTATTTTGTTGTGTAAACGTGCATATATCTATAGCACAAAAAGCCACCTTCCAAGCGTTTTTTTTTACATTACGTGAGAAAGAAAAAAAATATTGTGTAGGTTTATTTTAGGACTTGTTTCCATTAAGGAAAATAAATAATAAAATAATAAGGCTGTAGGAACTCAAAGAAGAAACAGCATAGAAATATCAGTGCATGTGTAACTGACCCTTCTGAAACAAGGCAAAATCTTGGTCTTTCAATGTATGGTTATTTAAATGGACCTGTAAACAAACATTATTTGTGCAATTTTTCAAAAACATTTGGCATGCTGGCCTTGCAGCCTACTATTGAGTAAAATGCTGTTACAATAAAATATAATTTATGGCATTAATGTGAGAACATGTAAATATCTAAATGTATATGGTTGCCTGCTAGTAGAGCCATTCAGCTTTATTGACAATACAAAAACCTTTAGAGAATGTTTAGTGACATAGTATCCTACGATGTGAGATGTGTGCTCCACTTGTAAAATAAAACAAGTAGTTGGGAAAACTTCGGTGACTGGCAAGAGCTGTTTCAACTCACTCAAATGGGGTATCAGGGGTAAAAGTAGATTTCATATCTTACCAGTACTGACCTGTGGGTGCCCATGCTTGCGTGAAAATTCTGTCTTATTAGGCGATAGGCCTATTTGATGTAGATAAAATAATATACATAATTCGTTATAACAGCTCCCTGTTATGTTGTGTGTATCATGTATTTTGCAGATCACGTCGATAGCCTGTTATTTTGGTCCGCGCAAACTATATTCCATGTGTCGTCTTTTGTCACTTTCAATAGTAGGAAAAGTGTTAACAATTAGCCTACAATATAAACAAAACTATAAATAAATCAAAGAGATATGTTTAATAATTAATATCCTATTATTTATATTTTGCCGTTTAACAGGTTTTTTCTACATGCATCTCTCGTAGCTGCATGTGTTCTAGGATCAATATAATTGGGTGTTTGAGCTCAACGTTGTTTCAACCGGGTATTTTCCACGGTAATGGAATGAACAGGTACAAATGGGAAGTGGAGATGTGATCAGAAGCTTGTTCTGTTGGCTGCTTAGTGTAGTGGTTAGATTAGTACTTTTGTAAATAAATTGGAAAGCATTATCATATTCATTATGTAATTCTCAATCTCAATGTATAGCGTAAACACTGTTGATTTTATTTTTATGTGTGTGAGGTGATGGGAAAAAAATACTTACAGAAGCACAGAGGGAAGTGCTTGAGGGTAGTGCATTTTTATTACTTGCCTTCTATCACCCCACACATGCCTTTATAGTACACAGTCTACATGTTCATAGGCCAGGTAATTTGTGCCCTACTCAAAATGTTCTACTCAACAAATGAATGAAAGTGCAGAAATGTGTGCAAGAGAAAGATGTTTATAATACGCCCTACCTGGCTCCACATTTTTAAATATGGATATCTTTTTAAAATGACTCAACTAAGAAATCTGAGACCGGCAAACTATCATATATAATGCATGTGCAACATCAAAGGCCACTGCCAGACATGTTAAAACTATTTTGCAGGCTTAATGCCACATTTTTGTCTTTCGGACACATTTCAAACTCATAGCCTAATTATCCAACAAAATTTATAATTTAATTTGGATTTTTATTCTGTTCTCTTACGCGGCTAACATTAATCTGTGCTGATATTAAATACATCTTGTTCTTGTGCATTTAAAAAGCCATTACAAACCAGAAAAGGAACCAGGCAAGCCTAGTTAAGCAGCCCACAATAAAAAGTGATAAATGTTGTTGCCCTCCCTTGGTTTGAAGGGAGGTCTCCCACGTGAGTGGCTGTGTCCTTAACAACTACACCACAATGTTATGTTTCTTTAACCACTACACCATTAACATCACGCCAAGTTTAAATATTTGGTAGATACCTTCAAGCATTTAGTTTACCTCCACAACAAATAGCATCTATGAAATGTATGGCTTTTGTCACTGGCAGTTTTAACAGCTTATTAGCCAGTAAAAGGCTTACTAGTATCTCATTTACTAGTTGGAATAGTCATAAGATTTGACTGAAGACTGAATATGAACTTAACACAGACAAAAGCTATTTAATGGCAACAAAAATACTTGTTTTTCTTTAATTTGTGAATGACATTGATACAATACCTTTAAATATAGGTGACAATAACTGACTTTTTTGTCAAGTGAAAAGACGAGAGAATTGTGGAAACTCCTACTGTTTTACTGCCCAATGGGGTTTTATCTAGCCTATATTACCCCCAAAATAATTCACGAATGCGTATGACAATCCACCAGAAATAGTCACAATATGAACAGTTTTATTTTTGGCTTACTATAATATAGCTACCGAAAGTTGTAGCCTGCAAAGTTTTAAATTTTTTGCCGGACCGCGTAAGTGGTGTGGCTAAGAAGAGCGAATTTCTCTCACTGATTTACTGACTCACTGATTGACTACCCCTTGTTAAATATCATAGTGGTTAGCGAAGCAGCCTTTGAACTGTAGGTCCCGAATTCGTATCTCCTTGGAGGCGAAGCGAAGTACAAATTATACATTTTTCTGTATCGAAAACTTGGCTGGCTAAAACTTTCAATATCTACATTATAGTAAGCCTGAAATAAAACAGTTTATGGATATATTGCAACTGTTTCTGATGGATTTTCAAAGTACCCATCCGTGCATGCGTTTTGGGTCAGCATGGACAAACACATCTGCTGGCTACAACATACAGTAGTTACGTTATAGTAAGCCTTAACTGAAACTGTACATGGTTATATTGCGATTGTTTCTGGCCTTGAAAACTTCAGTCTCGCTAGCAATTCCTCAATTTTTATGATTATTCATGGGAAGTTAGTAGATAGTAGTTAGCCTATTACTGGCTAATAAGCTGTTTAAACGGCCAGTGGCAACAGCAATACAGTTCATAGACGCTATGATGGAGGTAAATTTAATAAGAAACGTTAGTCAGTTTTTACATGCTGTAACATGTAATGCCGTGGCGTAGTGGTTAAAGACTGTGCCTCTCATGTGGAAGACCTAAGTTTGAATTTATTGAGAGCATCGACATGTATTAAATATTTCTGGTAGATTCCACGATTCTCTCATCTTTTCACTTGATGAAAAGGTTAGTTATAGAGACAAGGCTATACTGGCACCCGGCAAATGTACAGCTCTGTGGTGTAGTGGTTAACGACACAGCCTTTCACATGGGCAACCGGGTTTGAATCTCGAGAGGGCAATACTTTTTAGGCTTGCCTGGTTTCTTGTTATTTTATAGCTCTGTCTCACGTAGACCCAACTAATCCATAATGACATTTTTAACTTTTTATTATCAACTTTATCGAGTTTTATCATTTGGGTGTTCTAGCCCTAATACAGACAGCTGGTACAAACAGCACATACATGCACACAGTACAAACACACTTGTTGAGGTACTCTTTTATAAACAATTGCTTAATTAACTTGTATTTTATTATAATTCATATATATATATTTGAAGGGTTATTGGTTCTTGTATTTTGTAATCTTATTTCCACTCTGTCCACCTCCTGAGTCTTTTCTGAACTACTATCAACTGTTCAGAATAAACACATTCTGTAGATTCACCACAATGGATTTACTTGATGATTTCACTGCAGTCGGATTTGATGTTCCTTTCTCTGTATTTTCTCTAGAATGGAGTCCAGCCCAGCAAGCCTCCCCTCAGTGCAATCCGACAACGCAGTGACTTCACCCTCATGGCAAAGTTAGTAGCATGTTAGTAGCATTCCACTGTGTAAAGAGCATGTTGTTGAATGTAAATAATTGATGATTATGGGAACATACACTCAACTGTTTGCTCTGTTTCTTTCTGTTTAACAGGAGGATTGGGAAGGACTTGAGTAACACTTTTGCCAAACTGGAAAAACTCACAATACGTAAGACGTCAACCTTTTTATCAGGGTGCTTTATTAATCTAATTAAAACAATGTGTTTATGGATATGCTTATTTGAACAACCAGGACATGATGTTCAATCAACTGGGCCAATAGTTGGATGTAAGCAGTAACCTAATCCTTGGTTGATGTTGAGACTGGGACCGGGCAGATACTTCATTCCATCCATGTTTCCTCAGTGAGCCCACCACTAGAAGGCTCAACAGTGTTTTCTGTCATCCCAGAACTCCCCCCGCCTGGTCAGTCTCTCTGCTGACTGTGTCCCTTCTGGGGTCTTTCCTCTTCATTCAGGGGCTCTGGCTTCTCAGACTTTTTACCTTGATGGTTCTTCAGCCACATGGTTTGAGATATTGCTACCAAACAACTACACCCCACCTTCCCTGGAGGGTCTTCCCCCACCAGGGAAGACACTCCCTTCCTGCCTCGCTCCTCTTTGTCCACAGTGCAAGTGTAACATTAACTAACTGATTGTTATCTATGCTAGTGGCCAAAAGGAGATCTCTCTTCGATGACAAAGCTGTGGAGATCGAGGAGTTAACCTACATCGTCAAACAGGTGAAGATTCTGGCTATATGCAACGTCTTTAACCGCTGTGTTAATATTTATAACTCTATTCTGGCACATTTCAAACCCTTTGCTTGGATGCCTTTTCGTCTGTTGAATGGTCACAGAAAATGCCAATGGTCTATGTTGTTATGTTTTGTCCAGGACATAAACAGTCTGAATAAACAGATAGCACAGCTGCAGGGCCTTGTGCGCTCCAGGCAAAGTCAGAATGGCAGACATCTACAGACCCATTCCAACACCATTGTCGTGTCCCTCCAGGTATGTCAGTACTGGGCCCCGTCTGGTCAGCTGACATGCCCACCTCTGTAGTGTGGTCAAGAAGGACTGGCGGCTGAAAAGGCTAGCCCCCGGACATTCCCATATGTACACTGATGTGATACTGTGTCAGATTGTACTGGCAACTTTTCTGATTTGTATATCTGCCTTTTTCTGCTGTAGTCCAAACTTGCATCAATGTCCAATGACTTCAAGTCCGTGCTGGAGGTCAGGACAGAGGTGAGGCCTGCAAACCCGCCTCGTTTCACTGTTGAGAATTTCACCCAAGTAATTGATTTGATGTTCCATGCCTATTTGTTGGTTTCTAAAAGTTTGAACTTTGCCGATACACTCTTCTCTGCAGAACCTCAAAGAGCAAAAGAGTAGAAGGGATCAGTTTTCTCAAGCCCCAACATCTTCCTCCCATCTACAGGCCAGCAACTTCAGTAAGATGAGCACTTTTCAGTACACTGTACCAAACTAACTTTATACAGTATAACCTGACATTCTGTTTCTCTCGTAGATAACTCATTGTTAATGCAAGATGACTCTAAAAAGACACTCGATGTCTCTATAGACATGGACTTTCGTGCAGGTCAACAGCTGCAACTTGTCAACGAACAGGTATTATCTTCTACCCCACTGACTGTAAAAACGATGACTTTTAAAACACGCTTGACACACCGCCCTCTTTTAAATACGAGCCCTTTAATTGACAGACTCGTTTGTGTTTGTACAGGACTCGTACATCCAGAGCCGTGCAGATACCATGCAGAACATAGAGACCACCATTGTAGAGCTGGGCTCCATCTTCCAGCAGCTGGCCCACATGGTGAAGGAGCAGGAGGAGACGGTGCAGAGGTGACTAACAGAAACCTGAGACTAGGGGCTGGTAGAGCCGTGTGGACCCTGATATGACATGGATGTTCTGATTGTTTCTGGATCCGCTGCAAGCAGCACTATGCAGTCCAATGATTCCTCCAACACTCATCCCCTTCTCCCTTCCTCTATCCCTCAGAATCGACGCCAACGTAGAGGACACCCAGCTCAATGTGGACATGGCACATTCGGAGATCCTCAAGTACTTTCAGTCAGTGTCATCCAACCGCTGGCTCATGGTGAAAATCTTCCTAGTCCTCATAGTGTTCTTTATTGTCTTTGTGGTATTCTTTGCCTGAGGACTGGGTGGCATTTGGTTGAGGGGGAGGGGAGGAGAATGGATGAAGAACACCACATCCAATATACTGCTGTTAGGATGCAGTTATGCTAATAATGAATGATAGAATGGAAATTATAAAAATGTTGTTATTATTACTGTTATAACCATAACTCCATTGAATGGAGTGACTAGATGATGATGATGATGAGGATGGAATTTATGATGGCAGGATAGAAGACTTTCAGTTTGATTAAATTGTCTCTTGTCTACATGCATTATTTCTGTAATTTGTAGTAAACATTCCAACCTGATGGACAGGGTCAATTCAAACACAACAATCGATTTAGAAAAATAAATGACGTTTCTTTTGCCTTCCTGGACCTGTATGCTGAATCTCTGAGGGAAATCACGCCCTGCAATGCAACTCACTGCCAGCAGTAATACCTTTTAGAGGTTAGGACTGATTGGCAACACCATGTGAATGCCCTCTGACAACAAATCACGTCTTCAATGGTTAAAAAAAGAAAAAAGCTGATAGGAAACATTTCTGGCACAACTTAAGTGGTGCATGTATTGTGTTTAACAATGGCATCACACATGAATGGACATTCATCATGGCAGTCAACCTCACAAGGTTGACATGAGGGAAGTCAATGTACTATGTAAGTGAAGTGGCGTTAGTATTTCTGATGATGCTTTTATTTTCTTTAGTCAGATACTGAACTGTATGTGCAGAACTGTTTTTACAGCTACTATGAACCATCTGTGAATTAAGTTGTCTTTTCCCATGAACTGGTTTTTGATGTCCTGGTCTGCAACAGTGATGATTTAATTTTCTCCCCTGTACCGCCTTCTAGCAGACACACTATACACTATCTCTTGAAAGGGAAAAAGTGAAAATACCTTGAAATAATGTTTTTAAAATAAAAATAGATGATGGGAAACATTTTGATTTGTGTCTTTGTTGAAGAGAATGAGTCAGGCACTTTAAAAATAATATTCCAATATATTGTGCAAATTCAGAATATTAGGAGGTAAATATTCTGGATTTTCCAGCCAAGCTTTGTTTTAATCTGCACTGCTTGCACGACTTCTCAGTTAAACTGTTCCACCCATTTGATCTTCCTGGCCCCTGATGTCTTGGAGGAAGTTTTGTAGCACACAGCAAATTTGATTGTTCCCTTAATTGTTGTATTTTGTGTTATGTGTAACGCAAATAATTAATATTGGTGACAATAAAAATGAGAAATTACCAATTTTCAAGTTCTTCAATTGCCCAGACTTATGTATTAGCCCTGGCACCATGTGGAAAAGTATGTACATTCAGCTGTGTATAGTACCACTATTTTAAGTTGAGTTATAATTGTTATAGCTTATATGAGGCTTCTTTCCTTAGCTGTCGACTGTTATGGGACATCTCAGACATGCTCCTTGACTTGCTGTTGACCTCTGTGGCCTTGTCATCTACTGACAACCTGTCTACACTTACCTACTGTCTGGCTCCACTTGGGTTGGCTGGTCACATAAATGATGGAGGTTCTTGCTGCATTTTGGACTTTGGCATGTGGTTCTCAAGTCCCCATCTGCCACCATTTCGCAACACAGAGTGGATGGTGTCATATCTCCTCCATCTCTGGATCAGTCCTGCTCACCAGCATCCTTCTCATAGGCTCAGAGAATGATGTTTTATTATAGTTTATGGATCTTTTCATTACAATCTCATAGCGCTTCAAACTAAAAAGGAAGAAGTACATGTAAAGACAATTAGTTATTGGACTATAATGCACGGGAGGGTTTGTCCATTGCTTGAGCAGTCAGACACCATGTGTAGCACACCTTCACTAGTATGTTCAGTGACTGATGACTGAGTCTACCATAAGTGTTACAAACCCACCACCTCAGTATAAAATGGCCACACTGGTAAGAATTTTCAATTAGATTGGCTAGACAGAATTGGATCAAATTATCTGAATTCTAGCTGTGGTTTAAATATGAGTTTAGCAGTGTGGTTAAGGTTAGTGTTTATGGTTAGGGTTTGCCTTATCAGATTTTAACAGAAGACATTGGAGATGGCTGGGTTTAGGACTTGGGTCCTGGAGCTTAATTAGTTTCTCAGGTTTGGCAGTGTTTTGTGTCTGCCTCAGGGTGGTGCCAGCCAGTGGCAGTCTCTACAGAGATGATTGGTGCTGCTGCGGGGTTCCCACATCCAGCATCTTGGTGTGGTTGATCTTCTGACCAGAAAGTTTAGCCCAAATGCAGGAAAGGTATAGATGACCAATGCATTCATCTTGGTTAGCAAATAAAGGTCTTTGTTAGCAAATAAGCAGTCATATGTGGGGTGGGGACAAGACTTGGGTGGGGTGAACATCTTCTCTGGGGTCAGTTACACTGGGGTCCTGGTGTGCTCTCTGGTAAGAAAAAACAGACCACAAAAATGTCAATTTTGTGCCAATTACATTGTATAAGGATAAATTAGGATTTTACAATTCAAGTGGGAGTTGTTGCGTTAAAAAGGAGTCCAGAATACCTTGGGATGTCATTAACTAAAGTGAATAATCCAATATTAAGCCCTGTTATAACTTCTGTTTCAACCAAATAGAAAGTCACGTCTTTCCAGAGTGATCTAAGGTTAGGGTTTTCAGCTTAGATATAGAATACAAAGCATTTTTCAATTATGTATGGGTGACATCCACAAATCCCAGTGGTAGACCATACTCAATGAATTATCTATCAACAAAGACTGATAAAAGACAAAAATGCAAATACAAGCATTAGTCCAGTGATGAGAGATTAGTGTTATTTTAAATGCAGTTTCAGAAACTAGTCCGGGTCTCTGATTTCCTAGCTTCAATGGGGATCTAGTTCCATCACTAGGGTGCAATGAGGCTCGGATAAGCAGGACATCAAAATAAATAGCTGCTCCCACCTGAGAAAAACCTTTAAAACCTCTAGTTTATTCATTAGGTTTAGTGGTGTGAACACGCCCCCACCCACTGCATCAGTCTCACCAACGTTCCCAAGGCAACTCCATCCAGTACGGCCTCTGCAACTCCATCCAGCATGGCCAGCCCCGCCTCTCTGCAACTCCATCCAGCATGGACAGCCCCGCCCCTCTGCAACTCCATCCAGCATGGCCAGCCCCGCCCCTCTGCAACTCCTTCCAGCACGGCCAGCCCCGCCCCTATGCAGCTGAACCCCACTGAGACCTTGTCTGGGGAGGTATAAGGAAGCTCCCCAAACACTCCTCAGGGGAAGGAGAGGGACCATCAGAAGGAACAAAGGCCATGATTTTGGGGGAAAGGGATGAGCCTGAGAGGCAGCATTGGAGTCAATGGAGGGTAGCTGCTGCCCTCACCTTGGTCTTAATGGCACAGGAACCAAGACAGGAGGGGGAACCAAGGGAGCAGGGAGGAGTGGCGGCCAAAGATATGACCACATGACACTGTTTCTCCCAAACCACCACCAGGAGGTTACCTCCGAGATACCGCCGCCACCCAGCCATGGTTGGTTTTCAATTCCTCATCTCTCTCACCACCTCCCCTTAACCCTGATTTATGTTAATAAAACACTGACCAGGGCCCTAAACACATCCTCTGTGACTGTTCCCTGTGTCTCTCCATGTTACAGTTGATTTCGAAAGAATAAAGAGTGAACCCTCATTGTTCCAAAACATTGGTCCACTTACTTTGGGCCCTTTTTATTAATTCCAACATCCTGATTCTTGTTGACTGTTATTTGCTCATGTTTACACCTCAATATTTGTGTGAAGAAAGTGTTCAAATTGAAATGATTTGAGTATGGTATTATTGAATGGCAGTTTTCTACATGAAGGCTGATGAAAACTATACTTAACAAAGTTGTATATAACATTTTAGAGAACAGATTGAAATAAACAGATATATGTGCAAAGACCAGTGAACAGTGGTTATGGGTTTGGGGTAAATGGTATTCCTTCTAGAGCTTGGTGCAACATGGTTTTGTGTATATTCTTTATAGGACCAGTTTCAGCATGTCAGCGATTGTGAAAAACTGGTAAACAACAAATACAGGAAGAGTTTGTCATAGGAACCTACAATATCCCACTCCCTGATTTGGGTAGGATGAATACCAGTGTTTTTGTACCCTCTACAACCAGTTGTGTATCTATGTCCTACAGCAACAGCCCAAAAACCTTTTTAGGTACTAGACATTGTCTTATTTCTAATATGAATAGTAGTGTTGTTTTTTTACTGAAGGTTGCTACAGTATTATTGAGTTGGTTGTTTGCCCTCTTTCTGTCTTTCTGTCTCCCTCTCTCCTGCTTTCTCAGCTTCCCATTTAAAAGCCTTTCTGGACTAGGTGCGATTAGATTAAGTGTAAAGTAAGTTCCTTGGCATATCGATTAGATGAGTAAGAATGGGCTGGTAGTTTTCAGGTGTCTCATGGTCTGAGATGTGTTGGACATTTAGGCAAACATATTTCAGCCCAATTTGCCTCATAGCATGATAAAATGTTTTAAACCTTTTTTCTCCTCTCACCTATTTGCTAATAACCAATTGTACCTTTGTCCCCGTCTCATCATAGCATCACACCTCAACGGGAGAGTTGAACATCATTGAATGTCTTCTTTGTGTGCATCCACACCACCTCAGTGCTGCTTATTTCCACAAGGACCAACCAGGAATCAGTCAGGTGCTTGATGTCACATTCATTTGACTTAGCTTGCAGGTACCAACGCTGCCTAGGGACATTAGCAGAGCATGACATGTCATGGAAATCCCTCTTGACGATTTGATCCCTCACTGAGCGGCATAGTCATGGCTAAAATATAAACTGTGGTGAACAGCCTGAATAAAGTAGCAGTCAAATGTATTCACCCCCCTTATTCACATGTTATTGTGTTACAATGTTAACTGAAATTAATATAATTGCGTGTTATTACCACTAATCAAAAAGTCAATGTCAAACTGAAAAATAAAAGCTGTAAATTGTTCTTATTCAATTGCAAACATAATATGAAAGAAAATAATTGCCTGCGTGCCTGTTTTCTCCATTTGTTATGACACAACTAAATGAGCTGTGGAGTGACCAATTCAGAAGTCACGTAATGAGATGGAATGGAGTCCTCATGTGTGCATCATAATGTTTGACATGAGGTCAGGTTAAATAGGTTATCTCTGGGACTAACCTCACTTGGTTAGTACAGTTCCTGATAAAACCTTAACTTAATCATGAACACAGAGGATCATTCAAAGCAAATCCAGCATGAGGTTCTTCAGAAGCACTAATCGGGGGTAGGATATCAGAACATAATCAAGGCATTGAATTGCAAAATACATTTTTAGAATAGAGAGAGAATATGGTGATCACGAAACCTATAGCAACTCTAAAGGAGTTACAGTCTTTCATGGCTGAGCTGGGAGACACTGTGCATACAGCAACAATGGCCCCAGTGCTTCACAAAAGTGGATTTTATGGGAGAGTGGCAAAAAGAAAGCCATTGTTGCAATTATTGGCTGGAGTTTGACAGAAAGCATGTGAGAGGAGAGGCTCTGAGATCAAGTGAAACAAGGTTCTATGGTCAAAATATAGCTTTTGGGACTTAGAAATAAGCGCTGTGTTTGGTACAAGCCCCATGCTGTGTGGATGTTTCTCTTTTGCAATGAACTGGTGAAATTCAGATGTGAAAACTGGTAGAGACTTATCAAAATAGACTCTGCTGCTTCTTCCAAATATTAACAAAAGGGGGTAAATACGTATGCAATCAATTATTTTGTGTTTTGTAGCTGTAATAAATGTAGGGAAAAAATGTGGATGTATTTTTCAATTTGATGTTATGGATATTTTTGTGTTAATCAGTAGCAAAAATCTATTTTGATTTCAGGTCGTGACACAAAATGGGAAAAATTCTGAGGGGGTGAATACTTTTGAGAACCATGGTAAATGCTTTTTAATGATTAACACTAGCTTTATTTTACAGGAATAGTAAATTAAGTCTAAGTATATAATTTAACCTCAAATTCATTAGAAGAACAATATCAACCAACATTGCATATACACAGCCATTCCTTTCTGCTAAGATGCCATCTAACATTATTTCAGTGCAATGTGACAAGCCTATCTTCAACTTAACGGGATAAAATTGCAGACGTTTGCAAACAAATCAATTTCTAGACTCAGAACTCCATGCATCATCAGAAATGTCAGAATGGGGGCTTAGATGTAAAAAGGCCCTAATTGAAAAAAGTGCTCATAATGGAAATCAAGTCATCATCCACCACCTCTTTACTTCTCCTATAACCCTCCCTTCAGCCTTCCTTTCCCTTCACCACCGACTCCCTCCTTTCACATGTAATTGCTGGTAAATTTACCATTAGTTAAATCAATGTAGACATCCCAATGAAGCTAGTTTTTCACTCCATCCATTGCCCATTCCTTGCAAGTCTGATCACCGCTCTCTTCCACTCTGAACTCACAGCTTTGTCTAGCTTCTTTATGTTTAGGTAAAAATATTGCAGAGACAGAGAATACTAAGAAACCAAGCAGGAGAAGTTGAATTGGGAACCTGAGTTTCTTCAGTCATCTCCAAGGAAACACAAGTAAGAAGTTTCATTTCATTTCATTTTCTTTTTACAGCTTCAAATATTTCTTGCAGACAATTTAATATACATTGCACATGTTTGTGATAACAACAATGATATATTAGGATAACAACAATGATATATTACACACACACACATACATTGTTTACATATGGTTTCCATAATGATCTCCTAGGATTGTTACTAATTCAAACAGATCAAACTGACATGTTTCACCGAACATACTATCAACAAAATATTTAGACCGAATTGAATTTGTAAGGTATATTACTGGAGGGTATATTTAATTATATTTAAGTAAATCCATTGCACTTATGATTCCCTTCTTCTGTACTTCAAATGAATAGTTTACACTCAGATATTCTGATTCCAGTCTCCACTCAGACCAGATGTTCTGGTTCTTGTTAGCACTAAATTGATTATAAGTCTGTTTCTTTCTCTAAGTAATCAGTTTTTCTTTTATGTTATGTTATCTTCAAGCTTCGCAGTTAGCAATATATATCCTGGTTGCCCCTGCCCCTATATTTACACCTCTGTCTTTGCTTGGCCTTGATTTACCGACTCCAAGCCATTTGAGTAATAAGATTCCTGTTTCATAGCATTTGGACTCGGTTCAGCTTTTTTGTGAGCAAAGGGGATCTGCAGGCTCTCTCACAGATTGAATTGAGAAAGCTAAATGTGTACTGAAGTTACTTTAGTGGGTGTATATTGTAAATAATCCTCTGTGCGCTAGCAGTACATTATGAAAGAAAGTGATTCTCTAAACTAATATATATTTCCAGAGATTTTTGCATTCAAGTATGTTTGTGCTTATTCTGCTTAAAACTTGCGTGCATTAATCAGTTTATGCAAGTTAAATATAGTCATTTTGAGTATTTTTTTGTATAATTTTCTTTTGTATAAAATAACTAAATAATAAATAGTCAAAATAATAAGTAAATATATGCAAATAATGCAAAGAAAACAAAGAAAACAAATTAATATGCACTTTTCAACAACAAAATACTGATGTTTTAACTTAGGAAGAGTTCAGAAATAAATATTTGGTGAAATAACACAGATTTTCTATCACAGCTTTCATGCGTCTTCGCAAGCTCTCCGCGGTAACTTTGTCACTCCTGGCACAAAAATTAGCTTGGCTTTGTTTGATTACTTGTGACCATCCATCTTCTTCTTGATCAAATTCCAGAGATTTTCAATGGGGTTCAGGACTAGAGATTGGGCTGGCCATGACAGGGTCTTGATCTGGTGGTCCTCCATCCACACCTTGATTAACCTGGCTGTGTGGCATGGAGCATTGCCCTGCTGGAAAAAACTATTCTCAGTTGGGGAACATTGTCAGAGTAGAAAAAAGCAGGTGTTCTTCAAGGATAACCTTGTACTTGGCTTGATCCATGCATCCTTCACAAAGACAAATTTGCCTGATTCCAGCCTTACTGAAGCATCCCCAAATCATCACCAATCCTCCACCAAATTTCATTGTGGATGTAAGACACTGTAGCTTGTAGGCCTCCCCAGATCATTGTCTTACCATTAGATGACCAGGTGTTGGGCAAAGCTGAAAAATGCCCCTAGGAGCCTGTTTCAAACCGTCCTCGCCGTGCTCTTAACCCGAGCTCTTGTTTGCCATTCTTTTTGTAGGTCACTTGATGTCATCCTACGGTTTTCTCAGTCAGTGGAGCTTTGTTGTCTCCAATGTCTGTTGCTTGTCCTTATTCATATGAACAGACGTTTTAGATATTTTCAGGTAGGAAGCAACCTGATGCTCACTGTGTCCCTCTGCCAGTAAAGCCAGAATTGAACCCTTCTTTTCCTCACTAAAATCATTTCTTTTCAACTCTTTTGTCATACTGAATAGTTATTTTTTATTCAAATCACCTTTGAGGTACTACTTGCACAGTTTTTGCCATCCATCTGGTCCTATTGCATAATGGTGACCACCGCAGTGTTTTTTATACCTTTCCTCATTACATTAGATTTGGTTCAGGTAATCAAGTTTTATATATATATATATATATATGTAATCTGTAGAGATTTCATCCTATGCTTCCTGAATCCCCTCCCACACGTTGGATTTACTTGATAGGCACTTCTCAATATGGTTGAGACCTGGTGACTGTACTGGCTACTCCAATATAAACAGAATACCAGCTGACTGGTTCTTGCCAAAATAGTTCTAGCATAGTTAAGAGCTGTGCTTTGGGTCATTGTCCTGTTGTTGGAGTTGGCTCCAATTATACACTGTCCACAGGGTATGGCGCTGCAAAATAATGTGATAGCCTTCCTTCTTCCAAATACCTTTTACAAAACTTCCACTTTACCACCACGAAATCACCCACAGACCATCAAATTGCCTCCACCATGCTTGACAGAGAGCATCAAGCAGTTCTTCGGCATCTTTTCATTTGGTAGTGTTTCACAAATGTTCTTCTTTGTCACCCGAACACCTCAAACTTAGATTTGTCTGTCCATAACAATTCATAATAAAGCTATTCTAACATCAGAATCAGAATCAGCTTTATTCGCCAGGCATGTGTACACATACAAGGAATTTGACTCTGGATTATACAGACTCATGATGTGCTTACTCATAAAAGTATTAAACAAAGGCCACTCAACAAGAGTCACCGACTGGAATATACAGTACACATAAATACACCGAATAAACCAAACAACAACATAGTAAGACTGATGAGAAAGTAGTGCAATGAGCAGGGTGCAGAGGGTGCTGGAAATAAATATTTCTGTGCATGTATTTTTATTTACGAAAAAATGTCATCCACTGTCATGGATGTGATCTATATATATCGAGTGCAAACAATGCTGGAATGAATAAATATTTTTTGTGCAGGTGTAATGTATATGAGGTAGGTGGATATGATATATACAGTATATATACAGTTTGAACTACACTGATTTGCAGGATGATAAAACATTTTTAAAAAAAGTAGTTGACAAGTGGATGTTAGGTTCAGAGTTACTGGGCGGTTATACAGGGATTGTGCCTGGCATTAAGTGACTGAAGTTGACTGTTCATCAGAGTGATGGCCTGTGGATAGAAACTGTTCCTGTATCTGTTTATTTAGGTGTATAGTGCTCAGTAGCACCTACCGGAGGGGAGGAGCTGGAATAGGTTGTATCCAGGGTGTGATGGATCTGCTGGATGTTTCCGGCCCTTTTACTGATTCTGGTTTTGTATCAGTCCTGGATGGAGGGCATGTTGGCACCAATGATCTTTTCTGCAGTTCTGACTGTCCGTTGTAGTCTGTTCCTTTCCAGTTTCATGGCAGATCCAAACCAAACAGTGATGGACGTGCAGAGAACAGACTGGATGATGGCTGTGTAAAAGTTGGTGCCGGAAGTACATCCTCTGCTGGGCCTTTTTAATGATGGCATCTGTATTGGGCTCCCACTTTAGATCCTGGGAGATAGTGGATCCCAGGAACCTGAAGGATTCCACTACAGACACAGTGTTGTTGAAAATTGTGATTGACGGCAGAGTTGGGGGGCTCCTCCCCAAGTCCAAAGTCATCTCCACAGTTTTGAGCGTGTTGAGCTCCAGGTTGTTCTGACCACTCCAGAGGACTAGCTGTTCAACCTCCTGGCTGTCATTGTCCTGAATGTGGCCAATGATTGTAGTGTCATCTGCGAACTTCAGTAGTTTGACAGATGGGTCTCTTGAGGTGCAGTCGTTTTTGTAGAAGGAGAAGAGTAGTGGGGAGAGCACGCAACCCTGGGGGTTGCTGGTACTGATTGTTCGGGGGCTAGATGTGGTGTTCCCCAGCCTCATCTGCTGACTCCTGTTAGTCAGGAAGTTTGTGATCCACTGACAGGTGGAGGCTGGCACAGTGAGCTGGATGAGTTTGGTATGGAGGATGTCTTGGATGATGGTGTTAATGCCAAGCTGAAGTCCACAAACAGGATCCTTGCATATGTTCCTGGAGAGTCAAGGTATATTAGGACGTAGTGCAGTCCCATGTTGACAGCATCATCCACAGACCTGTTAGCCCAGTAGGAAAACTGCAACGGGGTCTTGCAAGGGGTCTGTGATGTCCTTCAGGTGGGCCAACACTAATCTTTCTAAGCATTTCATGACCACAGATGTGAGGGCGACACGTCTGTAGTCATTCAATCTTGTAATGGAGGGTTTTTTGGGGACCAGGATATTTGGGAAGCGTTTGAAGCATGAGGTAACTTCACACAAGTCCAGAGATCTGTTGAAAATCTGTGTAAAGAGGGGGACAGTTGTTGAACACAGACTTTCAGGCAGGATGGTGACACACAATCTTGGACTCTGCTTCTGAAAGAGCCGTCGTACACCCTCTTCACAGATCATTAGTGCAAGTGGGAGATTGGTGAGTGGAGATGACAGGGTGGCAGTGGGGGAAGGTGATTGTTTGAAGATGGTGCTGGAGTGGGGAAGATGTGTGACTGGGGGCCTCTCAAACCTACTATAAAAAACAGTCAGCTTTTCAGCCTGTCATTGAGATTCAGAAGTGTGGGGGAATGGTCTCCTGTAGTTGGTGAGTACCTGCAGGCCTTTCCGCACCAACATAATTGCAAAAGGATTTTCTAATGATCAATTATCCTTTTAAAATGATAAACTTGGATTAGCAAACACAACATGGCATTGGAACACAGGACTGATGATTGCTGATATTCGATCTCTGTACGCCTGTGTAGATATTCCAGAAAAAATGCTTCCAGCTAATATAGTCATTTACAACAATAACAAAGTCTACACTGTAGTTCTGATCCATGTGATGTTATTTTAATGGACAAAATGTTTAGCATTTCTATGTAAACTTTTGAACTGTAGTGTATTTACATACACCAATCAGCCATGACATTATGACCTTTGACAGGAGAAGTGAATAACACTGATAAACTTGTTATCATGGCACCTGTCATTAGGCAGCAAGTCAACATTTTGGCCTCAAAGTTGATGTGTTAGAACGAGGAAAAATGGGCAAGCGTAAGGATCTGAGCGACTTTGACAAGGGCGAAATTGTGATGGCTAGACAACTGGGTCAGAGCATCTCCAAAACTGCAGCCCTTGTGTGGTGTTCGTGCTCTGCAGTGGTCAGTACCAATAAAAAGTGGTCCAAGGAAGGAAAGTCAGTGAGCCGGCAACAGGGTCATGGGTGGCCAACGCTCACTGATGTATGTGGGAAGTGAAGACTGATCCAATAGACGAGCTGCTGTAGCTCAGATTGCTGAAAAATGTAATGCTGTTACTCATATAAAGGTGTCAGAACACAACGTGCATCTCAGTTTGTTGTGTATGGAGCTGCGTAGCCGCAGACCAGTCAGGTTGACCATGCTGACCCCTGTCCACTGCTGAAAGCACCTACAATGAGCATGTGAGCATCAGAACTGGACCACAGAGCAATGGAAGAATGTGGCCTGGTCTGATGAATCACATTTTCTTTTACATCACATGTATGGCCGGGTACGTGTGCGTCGCTTACCTAGAGAACATATGGCACCAGGATGCACTATGGGAAGAAGGCAAGCCGGTGGAGGCAATGTGATGCATTGAGCAATGTTCTGCTGGGAAACATTGGGTCTTGCAATTCAAGTGGATGTTACTTTGACACATACCACCAACCTGAGCATTGTTGCAGACTGTGCACCCTTTCATTGCCATGGTATTCTCTGATGGCACTGGCCTCTTTCAGCAGGATAATGCGCCCTTCCAAAAAAGCAAAGATGGTTCAGGAATGGTTTGAGGAACACAACAATGAGTTCAAGGTGTTGAGTCTGCCTCCAAATTCCCCAGATCTCAATTCAATCAATCATCTGTGGAATGTGCCGGACAAACAAGTCCCATCCATGGAGGCCCCACCTCGCAACTTACAGGACTAAATGGATCTGCTGCTAATGTCTTGGCGCCAGGTACCACAGCACACCATCAGAGGTCTAGTGGAGTCCATGCCTCGACAGGTCAGGGTTGTTTTGGCAACCAAAAGGGGACCCACATAATATTAGGCAGGTGGTCGAAATTTAATGGCTGTATATAATACAGCTTAATCAATAACACAATGCATAACTAAGTTGACATTAGGCAAAATGCTTTCTAAAATCCCCCAACTCTGATTAAAAATACATTAAGCAAAGTATTCCAGGGATGAGAATGTAAATTTGTCATGTCCTCAGCCAATCAGCTGGAATCTTACTTTGCAATTGACAACCCCGTCTCCAATAACGTTGGGATAGGGGCATCTATACCACTGTGTTGCATCACATTGTGAGCGTTTGGGAACAGAGCAGGCCAATTGTTGTAGTTTTGGAACTGAGGAGACAATTTTTGCTTGATATAAAATTTCAGCTGCTCAACAGGTTTTGGAGCAACATATGCTGCATCTAGTCATTGCAGATGCTGGCTTTTGAACTGTGTGCTGATAACAAGCCAGATGATACCTCCCCTCTTTAGTCCAGAGGACGCAGTGTCAACGATTCCCAAAAAGTATTTCAAATCTTAATTTGTCAGACCACAGGAGAGTTTTCCACTTCACCTCAGTCCATCTTAAATGAGCTCCTATATGGTCTCTTCTTTACATGATAGAGTTTCAACTTGCATTTGTAGATGCAGCAATGTACTGTGTTCACAGACAATAGTTTTCAGAAATGTGCCTGAGCCCATGCAGTGATATCCACTACATAATTGTGTCTGTTTTTAATGCTCTGTTGTTTGAGGGCCCATCCAATATTGGTTTTTGGCTTTGTCCCTTGTGAAAAGAGATTTCTCTTTAATAATATTACTTACCGTAGATGAGGAGATCCCCAAACTCTTCAACTGCAACCCCAACCTTTTTCGAAACTGGGTTGTATTCTGTAACTGGTTCACCAGGCCCATTTACTTAAACTGACATTTGATTTTAAATTGATTGGCAGAAAATGTAGGCCATAAAAAAGCATTCAGTTCACTTTCTTTCAGTTGGAAGCATTTTATTAGATCCATAGTCAAACCGAGAGCGACACCTGTGAAACTCTGCAGTAACTCCTATAAAAAATCCTGCTACAGTGTCTTTCATTTGTGATTTCTGCAAGTTTATCCTACAAAGTAATCTAGTGGCTCTCATATTGTTTAGAACCTTTAGTAAAATATATGGCCCTGTAAAAACACCCTATGTCTATATTGTGTATATTTTCTGTACTACAGTAGAATATATACAAACTCCTCCTGGGGAGCTAATCTGGCCAGTGAGAGAGGGGTGAGTTTGTGTTTTCCTGTAAAAGCATTGTTAGAGGTACTAGGAGACTAAAATATGTCATACTCACTGACAATGATGGCTGTAGGCCAAGAGTTAATAACATAGAGGTACATCAGTTAATTACAATTTGGGGTTTTAATATTAGAGACTCCTCCAACAACTAGAGGCCATTCACAGTCCTCAGACTATGAATCTGTCTGATATTTGATCCTGTATTCATCAGAAATCTTTTAGGTAAGTGAGACCTAGGTGAGATTCTATTAACATATGTTATATTTGAATCCGAAGAGAACACTACAGAATTCTCTTTGCCTTGAAATTATTATTTCAATTTGATGTTCATACACAACATCAAATGTATTAAAATCCTGTTCAAATTAATGTTGTTTTTACAATCATTGGTTCATTGACATTGATTTTGTCCAGCAGAGAGAGAGGAAGCATGGAAAGAGAGAGTGCTAATGGTGATTACAGTGCTTATTGTCCATGTTTTTGCTGTCACAGCAGAATGCTTGGATATTTTCATTAATAATATAACATGATTGAGGCAAGCTATGTAGTTCTAGGTAGTTATGTATTTGGTGTTTAATGTTAATGAGGCTTGTGTAGGTTTAGTAAATTGTCAGTCGTGTTCCTATGCTGTTTCAGCCAATGTCACAAACCCTGTGCACTTCAGAATATTCGTCAACTTGGGTCAGTACAGGTTTTCAATGGGATTTGGGTTAGGTGAAGGTGGTGAACATTGAAAAGGCTTGATTCTATAGTTGGAGGGATGCCATGCATTCTAACAATGTTCGCAGGGCCTTTGTCATTAAAACAGCCCCACAAGATCACTGATACACCAACATATTTCACAGTGGGGACTTGGTCATTTTCTGAATGACCATGACTCTTTTTACAACAAATCCACATCTGGTGTTTGTTACCAAAAAGATAAATGTTACGCTCATCAGACCATAGAAACTGGTTCCAATCAAATGTAACAATTCCGATGACATTTAGTTAAACTCCAAGGTGCTAATGTTAGTGGTTTTCTGACAGTAGTGGCTTTCTTCTGGTTACCCTTCCAAATGATTTGTTGGCATGGAAGTGGTGTTTGGGGACATGGTGACCACAAAATGTAACTTCTGCAATTCTCCAACTATGAACTTGGGAGATGTTTTTTCCAATTAAAGCATTTTCAGGTGTGTAGATTTTCATATACTTTCATTTGTGACCTATAGCTTTTTGACAAATTGAATTTTTGTGTCCTCTGGCCACATATGTATTTTCAGTGAAACAGGTTGCCAAGGAAAACCATTTAAGAGTTCAGAAAAACTTAGATTGAATTAAAAACAATCTACATCATTTAGATTTTGAGGGTGCCAATAATTGTGCTATGCATATTTTTTTATACAGTAATTATTGTAAATTTGTTATTGTTTTATTTTAACAGTTTTGACTGAATTAAAGATGCATATGATATTCTGAGTGTAAATCAAGCTAATAAACACAAGGACATTTCTCATAGCTGTATTTGTTCATATTTACCTAGGGTGACAATTATTCTGGATAGCACTGTACATTTTATTGTTTGGCTCCTTAAAATCATTTAGATAGAACACAGTTCTTAAAATATAGGAAAGTTATTTAGATACCTAATATGCTAGCTGGCACCTGCATTCGTAGATAGCCCAACTGGTGTAAATGATACAAAACTCATAAAACTACTTCAAATGTTTCTTTAGTAGTGTTGAGGCAAAAATAGACTGGCAGTCCTCCAATTTAGCTGGGGAGTAAGAGAGAGAAAAGGGTCAGGTCAGAGGAGAAAGGAGTGGTCACAGAAAGATATTCAATGATAGGACAGAGGTAATCATTTAATCTTTGATAGGAATTCTGGGAGTTCAGTCTAATCAACTCAATTTCCCTGGGGTGCATAACATCCCCCTTCTATTGCAGACACACAAACACATAAACACACACACACACACACACACAAATACACACGTATACACACATACACACAGCATCAGCAGAAGTCCCAGGGAGGGGCTGGGTTCTTTGGTGGGTCTGCTGAGGGTAGTGGAGGGAGGGGAAGCTTGCTGCCTATTGTAGACCCAAGTGAAATATATTTAAATACACTTAAAATAATCTAAAATGTAACCACAAAAAAAACATTTTATGTATTCAACCTCAACTGTAAACAAATATGTTATTAGCATTTAAGTATATTAAATACATTTAAAATGATCTTAATGAAAACAGTACAGAAAAGTACAAAGTAGGTAGCTTAAAAAAGTGTCTTAAGACAGATCTGTTAAATGTAGTTAATATGAATTTAATGCATATTTACACTAATATCTGTGATATTAAATACAATGCATAATTAAAACAGTCTTGTTTGTATTACATTTTAATATTATAGTGGTAAACGATGTGAGAAAAATAAAAACTTCCACTCTGGTACTGAAACCCAATCATGAACATGTTTACTTGGCATATCCACACGAGACACCGTTACAAATCTATTGCCTTTTCCTCATCCTCCTCTCTCTGGAAGAAAAAGAGCAGTCAGAGAAACGGAAATTAAAGAGCAACAAGCTCATTCTAGCTCAGAGTATCTGCATTGACCCCTCCCTACATCGTTCTCACTGCCTCTCTCGCTCATTCCCCCTCTCTACATCTCCCTCCTCCTGGAGTCATTTTGATGGAGTGTCTATTCATTTCTTGGACACTCAGCAACAGCCCCTCCTGCACATGCACCTCGTGCACACTTACTCTCTCAGTGTCTGGTGTGAGTGTACGAAAGAAACCCTGCCTATTGCTGCTGATAGCCTGGATGTTTTTTAATTGTTCATTGTGAGGTAAGTGGTCACCACAGACTTCATCCATTTGTGTTAGAGACCGCAGAAGCCTGTATTATTTGGAGGAGATTATTAATATTTTATTGTTTGACTGATGTTATTAGCCGAGGGGGACTTGCTGTGTATGGATATTAAACATTATAATTACTCAGCTTTTGCAATTGTTTAATTTAACATAGCCCATTTTAACTTCAGTCTGTGTGATTTTTTCTCGGTCATTTTGACTGTGTCATGTGCTAAGTATGTATACATTATAATGGCCAGGGGTTGATTGACCACATTGAGCATTAAAGCTACTTAAAGAATCACTGTGGAAAACTGAACACTTCAAATTTGCCATGCATTTATGAATGGCATTAGTAACATATAGAATTGCACACAAAACTTTTTTGCAGTTCGTAACATAGAGGAGACATTGTGCAGAACTTGATGACATAGTACACAAAAAATAGGGACCCATTTTGGCTTGTGAGCACCACTTTTACAGCTAGTGGCTGAAATTAGACCAAAACTAAACAATGTATCTTTAACTTAACTTCAGCATGTCATATTTGACACTATAAGACCAGATATGTCCATGGCTTACTAGAGTAGTGCATTTATGCAAAGAGTTAGTGATTATAAAAAAGAATAGTAACCATTGTTAAGTAACAAAAAAGTAAGAATACACCTGGCGGCACTAAAAGGGCCTTTCAAACACATTCACATGTTAATAATATGAACTGATGTTTGCTGTCATTTTTTAGATTATAGCTTATGTGGTGCAGCAATGAAGTCACTGCTTTCCAGTTGAGTTGTGGTACTAAATCCTAACTGCAGTAATCTAACAGTGACTGAAAGTCCCGCAGAGGAAAGTACAATTGGGCTCAGCACTGTCCAGGTAAGTAAGTGCAATGACTGGGTTGCCTTAGCGTGTCACACTCTAGCAATTACTTGTGGTGGATCAGGCGCCTGCAAGCTTAGTCGTGGTTTTAGGCTTAAGAAAGCAAGTCCTCCAGGTGTGTAGGTTCTGGAAGAGGCTTGGTTTTGGGAGTTGTGCAAAAAAGAGCAAAATGACTTGGCTAAATGTGTAGAAGAGGACCTGCTATTTTGACCTGTGAACACAGAAACCAGGGCTGGCCCACCAAAACTCCGCTCAGAGAATTATGATTCATACGTTTTCAGGGAGTGTAGCCATCAGAGATACTTCAAGGTCAATTTGAAATTGCTGTTGTGCATGCTTTTTTTTCTTGCTTTCTCAATCACTGATAGTCACCCAATTAGTAATGTCAGCTAAGCCAGCTGTCTAAACGAGTCATGACCACGTATAAACATTGAAAGCAGGGCACATGCTCAGGGGCTCTGACCTCGAGGGGGCTCTCATTGATTTTAGTAGACAGTTCATTTATTCTCACTCAGATGCTTAACATGATATATTAAAGCAGAATGTGTTGGGTGTCAGAAAATGCACTCTAAAACTGCAACATTTCTCTTTACACCATTGCATTCATAATATAAATATATTATATTTTAACCTATTTTCTCTGCCCCAATTATAACGTTTTCTCCGCCACATGTTCTTCTCCAAGCCAATGACATTTTTTTAAATGTAACATTCACACAACCTTCCCGAACGGGGCCACTAAAATGCTCTGCCACGGGGTGGAGGGGGGTCCTCCAAATAGATCTCACCTATGACCTCCCAAAAACGCTAAGGCTGGACCGTTGTGCAGGTTTGGCCGTGGGCTTGTCTGTTTACAGGGGGCTATGCTTCCTGAACAGCTGCTGAGCTTGTCTGGCTGGGAAGTGTACATTAAACTGTGTGATTGACAGGTTATTGGTCTCAGGCTGAATCAATGTCTGAGAAGCTGCTGACTGCAACAGCAATGTTATATCTAGATGAGAGAGCACATATATTGTAACATATTACACTCACGCAGTACCGAACAGGACTGTAAGTCCCACTGCATAAAAACAGAGAATCCGACAGAAGAGAATGTGTGCATAATCCAATGAAACCCATATGTTACCACATTGTGTCCCTGGGGTCTTTAAGCTGGGCTGACTAGAAATCCATATCAATTCACCAGTCACCCTGAGAGGTGTCTTGGGAGTGACTCCCTGAATGTGATTCAGATCTGTCACGTCAGGGTCCTGAGCTCTGTCAGGGATCGGTTCTTTACACAGACTCCTCATAGGAGTATGTGTTTTGTCAGGCTGATCACACACATACAGACACAGACCTTCTTCGTGCTCTGCTTCATTCTGCTGTGGCACACCTCTGTCGGCCTGGGTGTTGACTGTGTCCTGTGGTTGTGTATGTTCCTACACCCACCTCCATATCAGCTCATTGGTCCTTTCTCTCCCCATTGTGATCCATTAGAAATGGAGAATACAACAGATGCCATTATTTTACACAGGGTTTTGGTTGATGGAACAAATATCAGCATCTTGTTGGCAACACTAAAATATATCAGTTTCAAAATAAAAGTATCTGTATTTATTCATTATTTGATTTTGTTTAATTAGCTTAGACATTAATAATAATCCACATTTAGACATTTTGAAGGGAAAAATCCATGATCCATGGTAAAAGAAATGCTCCTCTACTGCTCCAATGCAATGCACTCTACATGAAATAGATATTGATACTGTAGAGAACAACATTAACACACTGTCTCAGCTAGAGTGGGGTTGGGAGTATTCAGTAGGATCTCCACTAACAAAATATGCTTGCATTATAAGAGGGATTGTGTCATACGGAGTGTTGCTGGCTTTTAATCCGCCTTGTTCATCAATAAAATACACTGCAGACCCATAAATTAAATATTGTAATAAAGAGAAAAAAAATTCTAGGCACCAAAGTAAAAGTGTGGTTGTGATTACTGAGTAGGTTAATAAACTCTATTTGTGGTTTCATTTTATGCATAACTAAATAAAACAGGGTGTGGCTGTTTTGCTCCACCTATACTACTGCCCGGCTTCTTTTGCAATCCGCAGTTACGGTCTTATTTGTGAGAGCATTATACCAAATCTTCTAAAACGTAGTTGTGGGGGTTTACTTTGCTCGTTTTCTACAGCAGTCTTGATAGAAATCAGTAGGCTTTTCACAGTTGTGTACAACACCATGTTTTACACAACTCATTGGTGAGCTTGAAGTATACATCAAATATATAATATTTTAACCATGTAATGATATTTCATTAGAAATATGAAATTGATATATATAAGATATAAAGGATCGATATACACTTCTTTATTTAGAATTGTATACAATTTTCTAGGTCAGTCTCAATGAGATTAAAAATGTATTTTCCATTCAAGAAATGGCCAAAGTGACATGAGTGGACTAACAGGTGATGTTGTTGTGAAGTTGGTATTCAGACTTTAGTTTTCTTATGAGTAACATTGTAACTAAAGTCTATAAACAAATTGAGAATTTCAAACCCTACTAGCTTAGATAGGTTGTAAACGTTTTCTTATATAATCACATATCTTTCTAATACAATATGTTGAAATTATTTAAATTAAGGATGTTGGAAGGTGTGGATGAAAAGCCAACAATAGTCTGTATGACACAGTCCTGCTTACAATGTAAATATATATTTTGCTACTGGAGACCCTGCTGAGCACCACAAACCTACTAGACATGAGACAGGTTGTAAATTATGTTTTAGTACATTCCAACATGCGTCACACATATAGCTCCAACATTTTCTCTGTGCTCCTCATAATATTCTCACATAAAGTAGTATTTGTCTTAAGTTGTAATTTTCCTCAAATGTTTCTATCCTCTTTTTACTTACATACACATACATACATTTAACATAATCCATTATGCTAAACTGCATAAAATATTGAGATTTGGGGAATATTCATACAGTGTAACCGCAGACTCTTATTTTGAAGGCAAAATCTGAAACCTCTTTGCAATGCTACCATGATGCTAATAGAAAGCACCTATGTGGGTGTCTTGTTGCAGCTTATTGTGTGTCGTTGGTGATGTTATGCTCAGAATCAACAGCACAATGTGTCGGTGTTTTCACTGGCAGTGATGTAGGCAATCCCTCATCACAGAGCACACAATGAATAATGTTGAACAACAGCAAGTTGTTGTATATGGGCTTTGTAGTGGTGTCATAAACGAATGAATAACCTCTTCAGTTGCTGTTGATCCAGTTATTTTTAAACCTATTTTGTTGAACGTCACCATCAACACCATCACCAATACCACCATCTCTTAATAATAACACCAACCTCTTGTTAATCCCCACTACTAGTGTCCCCCCCATCAGACTGTGAGGACGGCCACACCTTCAGCTACGGGTCCAAACACTCCATCCTCAGCCACAGAGGGAAGAGCAGTTGGAAGAAGAGGAAAAGGGAGGAAGAGAAGCAGAGAGAAAGGTAACCAGGTGGTGGGTGGGTTATAAGGCAGGGGATCTGCTGTATCTTAGTTCACATCCATTCCTGGCTTGAATAAATACTGCATCCATGTTGACTTTATTGGAACAACACTAAACATCTCTGCCCCAGTGAGACATTAATCCTTTATCCAGGACAATCTCACATCAAGCAGGGAAAGAGATCAGTTAAATGAATGTGGTCAGTGTGACATCTGTTTGCACGGCATTGTGGTCTCCTCTGTTCTGCAGCTGGGCCCCAGAACGATCCAGCACTGGCAGTGAGGCGAAGAAGCGTGCTTCGTTGGGGCTGAACGAAGGAGCGAGCATGCGCTGCTCCACCCTCCTGTGCATCCTGACAGGGGTTCTGCTGTACCTGGTGCTGGGGGCCGTGGTATTCCAGGCCCTGGAGGCCCCCCGTGAGGAGGGCCAGCATCTACAGCTGCAGGACACACGCAGAGCCTTCTTGGAGAACTACACCTGCGTCAGCCCAGACATCCTGCAGAACCTCATAAAGGTAAGCCACACACAGCTACCAAACACCAAATATCAGGTTACCATGATGGGATCATTGTTGCCAAAAATGTGTAATGATTACACACCAGTACATTTGTGAAACAGGGACAAATAAAGAGACTTTATTTATTTATTATTTATTTGGCTTTGAGGTAACATTAACTCACATCCTGACTTGACTGTCATCATTCCAGGAGGTAGCAGAGGCTGTGGGCGCCGGCGTTGATCCAAGCAGCAACACATCCACCTTCAACAGCCAATGGGACCTGGCCAGTGCCTTTTTCTTCTCTGGGACCATCGTCACTACCATTGGTATGTCAGCAGTCTTTCCTCCATTGTGACAAACAGACTCTACTTCACAGTCTACTAACAGTGCTAGCACTTTATAACAAATCACCTCAGGTTTTGGGAACATCTCCCCAAAGACGGAAGGGGGGCAGCTGTTCTGTATCTTCTATGCCCTGGTGGGGATCCCTCTGTTTGGTATCCTGCTGGCTGGAGTTGGAGACCACTTGGGAACCGGTCTGAGGAAAGCCATCCTCAAAATAGAATTCCTATTATCGGTAAGCTGCTCAGCAACAACTGTTGGGCTTACAGGTGTTATTTCTGTCTTTCTGTCAGTATTTCAATCCCTCAATATCTTTCTTTTCATGTGTTCCTCTCACCCTCAGAAATGGAAGGTGAGTCCTACAATTGTTCGAGTCATCTCAGCTGTCCTCTCCATCCTGTTGGGGGTAGCACTCTTTGTTGCTGTGCCAACTCTGGTGTTTCAGGAGGTGGAAAAGTGGACTCTCCTGGAGGCATCCTACTTCGTCGTCATCACCCTCACCACTGTGGGTTTTGGAGACTATGTTGCAGGTACTTTCACTGCTACATTTGAAATTGTATGAAATAATCTCAAAAGGATCTTCTCATTGTCAGGATCAATGATGTACATCAACCTTGTATCAGGGGTCCCCACCCTTTTTCCCTATGGCCCCTTCTTTCACATGCCCTGTACACAGTATCAGCAATCCAGGGTTTACATACATTATTGTATGTTATTTTCATCATTTAAACCATCATTTAAACCATTTATCCTGTGAGTATCAGGTTAAGGTTAGTGTAAGTATTAGGGTTAGTAGATGGTTATTTAAATGTTATTGACAGTCAGTAGATAATTAGTAGAGCATCGACCGATACGCTTTTGGGACTGATACCCACAATTCAGGTCATGGATAAAGCATTTTGTCAACAAATTAATTATTAAGCACTCAGTGAGTGAAATTGGGCGAGTTTGCCCATGGCTAGAACCAAAATGTGATGTTAAGGGTAGTTGGATTGGAAACAGCTTTAGACCTAACAGCTGCTCCATTATCTACACCTGTAAACCAATATATATCCCCGCCCTCTTGCATCTTTCCGTCAGGTGACAGTGGAGATGGTGGCAAAGACCACTGGTACAAGCCATTGGTGTGGTTCTGGATCCTGTTAGGCCTGGCATACTTTGCTTCCATCTTGTCCATGATTGCAAACTGGCTTCGGGTCCTGTCCAAAAAGACCAGGGCTGAGGTGAGTGCTAAAAATGTTCAGGTCCAGAATAGAAGAGAACCACCTTAAAGCATACAGACACATAACAGTCCACTGAGTAGGTATTCAACTAAACAGTCCATTCACTTCCTCTCCTATCAACTATAAAGTGGGTTGTGACTTTTAATCTATAAAGTGGGTTGCTAAATTTGATCCGTTCCTTTATTCTTATTTAAGATGGAGGAGCTCAGAGCCCGCACCACTGACTGGGGTCAGAACATTCAGAACATGTCTGTGGACTTCCGAATACCAGACGATCCATTCAAACGGCGCCGGCGGAAGCATCGCCATGGCCCACGCAGCCACGGGGGCAGCCGGGTGCCTGGGACCAGAGCTCCAGGAGAGGTGGGCCGGGTGACAGAGAATGGCCAGAGAAATGGCCAGTCCGATACTGGGTCCTCCTCATATTCTTACTCTTCTAACGAGTCCGGGTCTGGGTCTGAGACAGAGTCAGAGGGCACACAGTCCGAGCAGGTAGTGGAGGGGAAAGAGGGAGATCTGGATAAGAAGGCCTTTCCAGACACCATGTATTCCCAGCCTCTGGACTATTTTGGGGAGAACCTGGCATACATCGATGAGTCCTCAGATGCAGTGAGTGGAAAATTACATCTGGATCCCCTGCTGGATCCCACACAGCCAGTCTCTGGAGGCTCACGGAAACCCAAGAGAAGACGTCCCAGAAGACAACCCCCAGAGAAGAGCACCAAAATCAGCCCTACTAAGATCCAGAAAAAAGAGCCCAACGGAGACATCCAACCCCCTGAAAATCCCCCACCACCTCCTCCAACATATGGATGAAGCAAATGATCCATTGTCAATTTGTAGGGTAACTACAAGAACAGGAAACTGGCAGCAGCACAATTCTCCCCTTAGGAGAGCTTAAAGATCTGACAGACCAGTTGTTTTTGTTTTTTAGCGCATGCTAATAATGTCTAAACATTGTGAAAAGTATAGAACTCTCAAACTAGAGACTGTCTGTTCATTTTACGGGTGACACAAAATTTTAGCGAGAAGAGCGTAATCGGATTTTAGCTAGCGTAAGCTGAAGTTCATAATGGCTGAAAATTCATCAATGGATTACAATTACTCTTGACACAGACTACTTTTAGGTGAGGAACCATCTAATATCAAGTGGTTAAAAAGCAAAGTTCTAATGTAATAAGAAAGGGACTCAAACTAAACCATATACACACATTAACCTGACATTGCCTTTGGAGGATTTTAAAGGGACCCTCTCATCAATGTTTGTTTAAGGAGTGAGTGCTCCTTGCTGGGCAGTCATGGAATTGCACAGCCCTGTTTTCTGTCTATAGAGTCAGCTGGGAATCACACCAACATACAGGACATCATACACTGAATCAATCTCTTGTTTACATACATCAATAATTCTCATTAGGAATTTTCCCAGAATGTCTGGAGCCCAAACTTTAGAGATTTGGCCTACAGTAAGAACGTTCTGAATCAAGGCACAAGTGAACCTTCTGTCAGTCAATAACATGACCCAGCATAGGTATTAGGATGGTGACTTCCTCACTCTTAGCACTCTATACAGCATATGCTATTATACATATTGTTTTGAGTATTATTCATTAAATGCATTGCACATAACTGTTAAGGTATAATAAACATTTGTTTTTAATTAAATCAGAATTCTATTTTGTATGTGTACACTCCGAGTGAGCTATTCCAGCATTTCGATTTTTTTCAGAGGAATGGAAAGATGTAAAAACAACCTTCATGATGATTTTTTTATTTCACAGGTTTTAATAGATTTTATTAATTGAAATATAATTAAGAATTATATTGCTTTTTTTTCTTTTCTCTGTTCTTTAATTTAGTCCAGCAATTCATTTTATAGGTGAAAAAAGAAAAGAAAAATGTCTTATCAACCAATGTTGAAACTATTTGCAAAATGTGATCCTCTATATAACTCAGCAGTGCTGAGGACGGCAGGTCTTACCAGGGGAGAAGGGGGTCTTGGAGACGTGCAGCAGGGTCATGTTGGCCTAGGTGAGGCTCAGGTCTATATTCCCTCAGGGGGTAAGTATGCTCAGAAAAGAGTAGGTGGAAAAAGTTGTGTGAGATAAAGATCTTTTCAAATTGACACACAGAAAGGTACAAGTACCAATGGGATTAAGATTAATATTAATCCCAACTTCTTGCACCTAACTCAATCCTTTTGAATAGCAGTATTACTGCTGTAACCTCACCTATCCATTCAATAAGTCATTCAGGCCTATTTTAGGATGCATAGTCCCAAATGGAAAGTTTATGACAGTTGAAAGATATGACATAAAATGAAACCAATGACAACAGCGTATAGGAATAGGAATATATAGTTAGCAAAATTGGGAGTATGAACTTGGAGAAGCTCTCCTTCAAACTCATGAAAATATTATACCTCTGCAAATAAATAAGTACCTTTTTTAAGGTACTGTTCATAAAAATATAAAGTATGTGTTTTCAATTCAAAATGATAATCAACTTATTGCAGCTCTCCCCAGAAAATTTGAAAAAGGAAAACATGGAAGACATGACTAAAATAGTAAGTCGGCCACCAAACAAAAACTATAAATGGATTAGTTATATATGTGTGTTGGAATTAATGGGAAATGTATCAGTTTCAAGGTTGGACAAATCTGCTGTATTAAAATCATATTAGTTGGGAACAGATTGGAAACTCAAATATCATAGTAAGTCTACAATGATATAAAGATCTGAAAAAATTAAAATATTATGAGACCACTGCACCTTTCTCTTTCCTTTCCAAAAATGTTGAAAGGGAAGGTTTTGAGTGAGGAACAAGAAGGGTTATATATAAGAGACCAGTGCAAATTGAATACTTCTGTTCTTCACTCAAAACCTTCCTTCTCAGCTTTTTTGGAAAGGAAAGAAAAAGGTGCAGTGGTCTCATAATATTTTATGGAGCTGTATATACTGTACAAAGAATGAAGTTTCCACCTCCATGCTTCACGGTTGGGATGGTGTTCTTGGGGTTGTACTTATTCTTCTTCTCCCTCCAAACACGGTGAGGGGAGTTTAGACCAAAAAGCTCTATTTTTGTCTCATCAGACCACATGACCTTCTCCCATTCCTCCTCTGGATCATCTAGCTGGTCATTGGCAAACTTCAGACGGGCCTGGACATGCCCTGGCTTGCGTGCGCTGCAGGATTTTAATCCATGACGGCGTAGTGTGTTACTAATGGTTTTCTTTGAGAATGTGGTCCCAGCTCTCTTCAGGTCATTGACCAGGTCCTGCCGTGTAGTTCTGGGCTGATCCCTCACCTTCCTCATGATCATTGATGCCCCACGAGGTGAGATCTTGCATGGAGCCCCAGACCGAGGGAGATTGACCGTCATCTTGAACTTCTTCCATTTTCTAATACTTGCGCCAACAGTTGTTGCCTTCTCACCAAGCTGCTTGTCTATTGTCCTGTAGCCCATCCCAGCCTTGTGCAGGTCTACAATTTTATCCCTGATGTCCTTACACAGCTCTCTGGTCTTAGCCTTTGTGGAGAGGTTGGAGTCTGTTTGATTGAGTGTGTGGACAGGTATCTTTTATACAGGTAATGAGTTCAAACAGTTGCAGTTAATACAGGTAATGAGTGGAGAACATGAGGGCTTCTTAAAGAAAAACGAACAGGTCTGTGAGAGCCGGAATTCTCACTGGTTGGTAGGTGGCAGATTAATTATTTAAAAAAAAAAATGTTTTAGATTCGGTCTCTCACAGCTGAAGTGTACCTATGAAAAAAATTACAGACCTCTACATGCTTTGTAAGTAGGAAAACCTGCAAAATCAGCAGTGTATCACAAACATGTTCTCTCCACTGTAGATATATTACCCAGTTTCCAAAAAAGTTGGGATGCTGCCTAAAATGCTAATAAAAAATAATACAACAAACGTGGAAATAATGCAATTCCAATATTTAACTGAAAATAGTACAAAGATAGCATATCAAATGTTGACTTATAATTGCCCATTTTGAATTTGATGCCAACAACATGTTTAAAAAAACTTGAGAAAGGGGCATGTTAACCACCGTGTTGCATCACCTCTTCTTTAAACGATACTTGGGAATTGAGGAGACCAATTGCTCTAGCTTTGAAAGTCATATGTTTTCCCATTATTGCTTGTTATTGGATTTTAGCTGCTCAACAACTCAGGGTCTGTTGTTGTACTTTTTGTTTCATAATGTGCCAAATGTTTTGAATGGGTGACAGGTCTGGACTAAAGGCAGACCAGTTTAGCACCTGGAGTATTTTTCTATGGAGGCATGCTGTTATATGTGCAGAATGTGGTTTGGCATTGTCTTGCTGAAATAAGCCTGATAAGACATCTTTATGGCAGCATATGTCACTCCAAAGCCAATATATATTATTCAGCATTAATGGTGCCTTCACAGTTGTGCAAGTCACCTATGCCATGTACCCTAATGCACCCCCATACCATCACGGATGCTGGCTGTTGCACACTGCACTGATATCAAGCCAGATGGTCCCTCTCCTCTTTAGTCCAGAGGACGCAGAATCCATGATCCCAAAAAGATTTTCATATTTTGATTCGTCAGACCACAGGACTGACGAATCAAATCCATCTTAAATGAGCTCAGGCCCAGAAAAATACAAGAATCTTATTCTTAAATTGTTGCATTATTTGCCCACACAGACTTCCATGGAGTAGTGAACCCCTCCCGACCTTTACTTCTGAAAGACTCTTCTCTCTGGGATACTCTTTTTATACCAAATCATCTTACTGACATATTGCCAATTAACCTAATTTACTGTGAGATGTTCCACCAGGTTGTTGTTTTTTTGATTTGCACAATTTTTCCAGTTATTTGTTGCTTTTTTCCCAGCTTTTTTAAAGTATTTCTGGCGTCAAATTCAAAGTGGGCATTCATTTTTTAAGAAACAATAACATTTCTCAATTTCAACATTTGATATGTTGTCTTAGCACTATTATAGGTTTTAAATTATTTGCACATCAATGCATTCTGTTTAAGTTAAATTTTACATAGCGTGCCAATTTTTTGGAAACAGATAGATAGATAGATATAGATATATACCTATCTATCTATCTATCTATCTATATATATATCAACAAAAGACACAACAATCCATACATTCCAATTTGCGTTACTATATAAAATACAAAACAAAGCTTTATATATGGGGCATTAAAGTCTGACTTGTGAAAGCGTTTCCACATAGAATCAGAAGAACTAGATCACCTTTTCTGGTATTGCAAATTAGCCACTGTCACAAGGCTGGTAGTAGGACACAGGCGCAGAGACGGAGTAGTAATAATCCATAGTCTTTATTAAAATAAAAGAAACCAAACTGAAAGCAGCTTACCGTGACTTGGGTATAGGCTACAGAGCAACAACAAACCATAATGATCCACACAGAGTGTGGACCAACATTCACCTAAATGTGTTCCCCAATTGGAGGCAACGATCTGCACCTGCCTCCAA
>JACXGJ010002227.1:0-69024 GCA_016801105.1 Esox niger | reverse complement strand
TGGCTATGCCCCTAGCCATCTTTGCGCTGGCTGGGGTCATAGTCAGGACATGGCCAAAAGAGATGGCTCTAGCCACCTCTATGTGATTTGGTTTCCCCAATTGGAGGCAGGTGTTCGTTATTGCCTCCAATTGGGGAACCTACTTATGTTGAATGTTTGTGCACAGTAGTGGTGGTTTATTTTGGTTGTCAGCCGAAGGCGCTACTACACCCTGTCATTGTCTGTTTTGAGTTGTTTCCTTTGTTACTTTGTTCCTGTCCATTAAAAACATGGCTCACTACCTCCATACCGTCTCTGCGCCCGTGTCCTTCCACCAATTCTACCAGATTCTTGACAAATGGCTAATTCTACTTTAAACAAAAAATGCATAGGCCTCGATATATTTTATTATTAGTTTGTTTTAATTCAAACATTGAATTTTGAAAATTTATATTTTTACTAGGCTGTTTCAAATTATCAACGTACAATTTATATTTTTGTAGACTATAGTTGAATTTTATTAGAGAGAATCAAGTGCCATTAAGTCCTCATCTTCACCGAAATCATCAGGGATTAATTTTCATTGATCAATCTAATGAACGCTAGCCCACAAACTATGCGCCATTCTTAGGTTGTTGTGTAAAAGGAACACGCACAGATACATTTTTGTTTTTGTAGCAATAGGATCCTCTTTCCCAAATTTCACCCGTTGACATATTGTACCTAACAGGCCATTACTCATTTCCGGAAAGTTGTCTAAATCTCACTATATCTTCAGTTTTACAAAATGGCTGCATTCTGAAATCAGGATATATTTAAAAATATTATACATACGTACAGTGGGGCAAAAAAGTATTTCGCCACTCAAAAAGATGAGAGGCCTGTAATTTTCATCATAGGTACACTTCAACTATGAGAGACAAAATGAGAAAAAGAAATCCAGAGAATCACATTGTAGGATTTTTTATGAATTTATTGATAAATTCCTCTGTAAAATAAGTATTTGGTCACCTACAAACAAGCAAGATTTCTGTATCTCACCGACATGTAACTTCTTCTTTAAGAGGCTCCTCTGTCCTCCACTCGTTACCTGTATTAATGGCACCTGTTTGTTATCAATATAAAAGACACCTGTCCACAACCTCAAACAGTCGAACTCCAAACTCCACTATGGCCAAGACCAAAGACCTGTCAAAGGACCAGAAACTAAATTGTAGATCTGCACCAGGCTGGGAAGACTGAATCTGCAATAGGTAAGCAGCTTGGTGTGAAGAAATCAACTGTGGGAGCAATGATAAGAAAATGGAAGACATACAAGACCACTGATAATCTCCATCGATCCGGGGCTCCACGCAAGATCTCACACTGTGGGGTCAAAATGATCACAAGAATGGTGAGGAAAAATCCCAGAACCATACGGGGGACCTAGTGAATGACCTGAAGAGAGCTGGGACCAAAGTAACAAAGGCTACCATCAGTAACACACTACGCCGCCAGGGACTCAAATCCTGCAGTGCCAGACGTGTCCCCCTGCTTAAGCCAGTACATGTCCAGGCCCGTCTGAGGTTTGCTAGAGAGCATTTGAATGATCGTGAAAAGGATTGGGAGAATGTCATATGGTCAGATGAAACCAAAATAGAACTTTTTGGTAAAAACTCAACTCATCGTGTTGGGAGAAGAAAGGATGCTTTGTTGCATCCAAAGAACATTATACCTACTGTGAAGCATGCGGGTGGAAACATCATGCTTTGGGGCTGTTTTTCTGCAAAGGGACCAGGACGACTGATCCGTGTAAAGGAAAGAATGAATGGGGCCATGTATCGTGAGATTTTGAGTGAAAACCTCCTTCCATAAGCAAGGGCATTGAAGATGAAACGTGGCTGGGTCTTTCAGCATGACAATGATCCCAAACACACCGCCCGGGCAACGAAGGAGTGGCTTCGTAAGAAGCATTTCAAGGTCCTGGAGTGGCCTAGCCAGTCACCAGATCTCAACCCAATAGAAAATCTTTGGGGGAGTTGAAAGTTCGTGTTGCCCAGCGACAGCCCCAAAACACCACTGCTCTAGAGGAATGGGCCATCTGCATGGAGGAATGGGCCAAAATACCAGCAACAGTGTGTGAAAACCTTGTGAAGACTTACAGAAAACGTTTGACCTCTGTCATTGCCGACAAAGGGTATATAACATTGTATTGAGATTAACTTTTGTTATTGACCAAATACTTATTTTCCATCATAATTCTCCAATAAATTCATAAAAAATCCTACAATGTGATTTTGTGGATTTCTTTTCTCATTTTGTCTCTCAGAGTTGAAGTGTGCCAATTATGAAAATTACAGGCCTCTCTCATCTTGACTAAATAGTTTTTTGCCCCACAGTAACCCCAAAATGCTGTTGTTCAGTTTATGAGCTAAAGGCCAATTGACTGCTATACTACTTAGAGTGTGGTCTGAAGTCCAAGAAATAGGGACAATAATCATAATCTCCAATAATCAATATTTTGTCTGAAAGGTGATTGGATGGCACATGTTACTTTTAACACTATACTAATTAGCTAAACGTATGAAAAATGTCTTACACAGCAAGCAAGCCATTACACCATTACAAATATGCTGTCCGTTGATGCGATGAAGCAGAGCTTTAAGCACAAATTGGATATGAAAGAAGAAACAGTTTAGAAGAAACAGGTCCCATCACCCATAGCTGCCATTACACCCATTCTCTATAATGTTGTAGCATAAATAACTATTTTTGTAACATTAGTACGCTCAAGATCCGGCAAAATCTGAATCAGCTGTAATTTCAAAATCTGTGCTGCTGAAAATAGTATCAAAAAGGCATGCTGAACAGGAGTTGTATATGGAGTATATACAATGATGAGCCAAAGCATTATGACCACCTGCCTACTATGTGGTTGGTCCTCAGTGTGCCGCCAAAACAGTGCCAACCCGCCGAGGCATGGACTCTACAAGACCCCTGAAGGTGTCTGTGATATCTGGGAACATTAGCAGCAGATCCTTCAAGACCTGTAAATTGAGAGTTGGAGCCACCATGGATCAGACTTTTTGTTCCAGCACATCCCAAAGATGCTCAATCTGATTGAAACCTGAGGAATTTGGAGGCCAGGACAATGCCTTGAACTCTTCATCATATTCCTCATACAATTCCCGATCATTGTGTGCAGTGTGGCAGGGCGCACTATACTGCTGAAAGACTATCTTGTGCCCCCCGTGGCACCTGGGCTTCCGTAGACAGCCGTCCATGTTTTGTAAAAGAAAATGTGACCAGGCGATCTTTTCCACTGCTCCAATATCCAGCTCTGAGGCTCGTTCACCCATTGCAGGAACTTTCGATGGTGGACAGGGGTCATCATGTGCACTCTGACCTGTCTGTGACTACACAGCCCATACACAGCAGGGTACAATGCACACTTCTGTGCCACAGTAGACGTCCTGTCGGTTCAGACCATACAGGATTGCCTCTGTTGCCCTCGCGCATCAATGAGCCTTGGGCGCTCAACTCCCTTTCAATGGTTTACGGTTTGTCCCTCCTCAGACCACTGTTGACTGGGAGCACCCCACATGCCCTGCCCTATCAGAGATGCTCTGAACCTGTCATCTGGCCTAAACAGTTTGGCCCTTGCCAAACTTGCTCAGGTCTTTACTCCTGCCCCTTTGTCCTGCTCATTTCTCCTGCGTCCAACACAGTGATTATGATATTAACTGATATGTGTATTGAATGGAAAAGACAATTCATGCAGACACAATGTTATTTGAATTGATAGGTATATCAACAAGTAATCCTGAGACTTTTCACTGATACAATGTGTCAGTGGCTTGTCAGTCAAGAAGTGCTCATGTATACCCTCTCCACGCACTAATCTTGTCTTTAAGGACTGAAGAGAAAATGTAACATCTGCAACTGTAATGAAAATTACTAGTTCTCCAGTATCAAAATGCCTATTTGGCATTGGGGTCAGAATTTAGAATTGTTTTTAAGATATAACACTGGTTTCTGAAAAAATATCTATATTTGACAAGCAGATAGATAATTTGTTACTGGATCTAATCCCTGCAATCACCTGAGGATAGTAGAAGGCTATTATCCTCAGGTGATGTGCTAGCTCATGTAATGGGATCTGCTAAGATGTGACCTTTGATCGCATTCAAATGTGCACTGTGTAGAATCTTGCCTCTAACGTTTATAAGAATAGATTTTAAACACAATGACTCGTCTCCTCCTTTTCCCTTACCGAACGAGACCAGAATTATATTTGCTATCTGAGGGTTGTTTAGGGTGGGGGATAGCTACTGCGAATGTCTAAAGTGAGTATCAGGAGATAACAAGTGAATGCAAACTGATAAAAGGACAAGCGGGAAAGTTTAATGGGGAATATCTCAAACATTCCATACAATTTTGTATTTTTTTTTTTAAACATTAACTTAAAATATTAAATGCAGATGTCTTCCGGTCATTTTTGCTTGTATGTGTGGTGGTAGTAGTACAGGAAAATACTACATATTTTATAATGTCTATTCTAATGTTTGCAAGTATTGCCCTAGCTTGTCCAAAATTCATTATTGTTTAAATGTAGCCACCTTGGTGTTAGTTGAGAGGCTGTGCTGGTTCTGTGTAGTCAGTGCTGGTCCTACACTTCCTTACACAAAACATATGAGTTAAAATCTAACTAAGGAATCTAAGCAAGTCAGCCAATAGATAAGGGCACAGACTATTGTGGGCTTTAAATTTAATCCTACATTCAGGAATACGGTAGATCTCTCTCTCACCCATCCTTTTACTGGCCAGTTGTTTGTGACAAGGATATTTCTCTTTCTTGATCTGTCAATCTGCAAACAGATTCTCAGTACTCTTGATGGCTAAGCCCATGAAACGCCTAGATATCTTTTGCAAGCTCTGCAAGCTTGTTTTCAGACATGACCTTCTGTATTCTGTTACTCTATCATAGCCCTTTTCTCGAATAGGTGTGTTTTTCACTTCAATGTCATTCAATCTGTTTTGTTTCATGCAGGCACTCAAAAGAACTTCACTCGCTAACTACACTTATGTTTTAGTATCTTAGTGGGGGGCGCAATGTGTTTTATACGATTCATGAAGATGTCAGCTCTGTAACAACATCTCAAACATCTTGAGCATACGCATGCCTTTTGCTTAAACGATTCAACACTTTATTTTAAATCATGAATTATGTTTGGCTTAACCTTGTGTGTTCTTGGCCACATGCCAGTCATATTAAATCACATATTACGCAGGCCTACACACATATGAAGGTGCACCGTCCTTCTAGGAAGTCCACGTTGCTGCATGCAATTTTCATACCACTATTTACTTCTGTATGGATCCTATGAACATGACAATGTCTAAGATTATAAATGTTGTCTTGGGAAAAAAAAGAATCTCATTTGCTTTCAAATTGTTTACCTCCACAAACCTATTCCTAAATATTTGGTTCCATTATTTTGTTTTCTACAACTACATATAGAGTAAAAAAAACTCTTGGCTCCATTATTCTCAAGCTCTGTGGTCTGGGTCACAGAGTTGCAACTACACTGCAAGCTGCAACAGCAGCTACACAAACTATCAGAGAGTAAGGATTTAACCCAACTGCACAGACAGGTTAAGCTGACAGGCCACTGACAGGAACTAAAAGATTTCACTTTTCAAGTAAAAAAGTAATAACTTTTTAAAGCGTGTGGTTTCTGATTGTTTTGCTCTTGTGTGTTGCTTCCGAAAGGAAAATAAATGTGCTAACATTTTTTATTTCATGGGGTAAAGTGAATTCACTATTGCATTCTGATTGGTGACACTGCCTGAATGTAAACAAATGGAAGGAATGGAAATGATACTAATGAATGCACTGAGTGGTTGCCTCCATTAGGGCTTTTGAGATAAAAGGGAAACAGCTCTGAGAGCAGAAATACAAACACAAACCCATAAGACAGGGATCTGCATTTGTCCTCTTCACTAATTAAAGTGGCAGTAATATTTGCGCTTGGATTAAAAAGCAACTCAGTGTCAACCATTTTTCAATATAACTACACTACAAAAAATATTCCTTCAGATAGAAAAGAAAAACATGAATACATTTTACACTTTTTTCACATTTACGTAAGCAACACTTTAATGCAGACCACAATTTCGAGATTGTATAAATACAATTTACAGTATAATGCTATGCGATTCCATTGGTAAGCGATAATCACTGAATACTGTTGTCTGATCATGAGTTATTGCCTTCTTAGCATGAAGGATTCCATTGTCACCGTAGAGGTGACTCGTCTTCAGGCACTAATTGACAAAGCCCCGCTTTTCCTCTCCAGTCAAGTCCCATTAATACCAATTGGAATGATCCACGTCTCCCCATATTCAAACACACCGCTGTTCACTCTATCATCAGTGGATATATTTGAACAAGGACAGCAAAGAAGTGGGAAACTGACAGTCAGATATTAATCTCCCAAGGTGAATGTGACCCACTAGAAACAATGGGTATGCCAATCTGCTTCACGAATTCCCCAAAAAGGTGTTGAAAATACCGTTTCCAGACCTGATACCTTTTCTATTCAAGGCCAACTATATGTATATACTTCCTTCTATAGTCTGCTTTTATACCATATCACGGGATTACAATAACAGGTATATTATCTATCTATATTGTGGCACTGAGCTTCACACACTATATAACAATGAACCAGCTCCACACTAGAATACCACCAGGCTCTTCCTGACTGATGTACGCTGCAGTAAAGGTTAATTAATGAATGTTGACAGGGCCGGCGGCTGCCAGGATGATCCCCTGGGACCGATACTGGGCTGGGAGGAGGATACGGCCGGCACGGATAGCAAGGAGAAGAGTACAGTATAGTACTACTCAGCTGAAATTGAGTCGCTCGACCGTTCCATTTGGTTAACCTCTACTTAGAGTGAGATACAGTGGATCACTTACTCAATGTGCATTACAGGGCCAGGATAGCATTAGATCTGTGTATCAGTGTAGCTGGTCTCCTGGACTACTTTGAGATGTGATACACTCTGAAACAAAAGATTTCTTGGAGAAACCTTAAGAATTTCTTCATGTTGTAACTGTTACTAACTGCCTTCAAAAAGATGCCAAAATGTTTTCTTCAAAGAACCCTCAATTTAAAGAACCTAATATCTGAAAAATGTACCCCGAAAAGTGTTCTTACTTTATTTAAAAGAACCCATAGATGATCTTCCAGAAAGCTTTTCTTTTTAGATGATGAAGTATGCCTTAGCTTACAAAACCTGCAGAAGTTGGGCAGAACCCTTTTCAGTTACATAATTTATCAGAGTGCTCACATTGTTTTTCCTGCAATCAGACATCAAAGGATTTTGCATAATATCATTTGGCTTAGTATGAACATGATAGAATAGGTGTGGGAATTTAATGAATCAGAAATAAATACCTTAGGGGTAATCCATCAAATAAGCTCTATTTGAGATACTGACTTCAGTTAGACAAGGAAGTAACTCCTTACATAATCATAGTTGAACTAATTGGCTTTGATTTTGAATATCTAACTGGATGACATTAAACGTTCATTCTAATGCGAGACAAAATTTGCAATAACACACTATGTTTTGACTTAACAGTCAATCCTAAATGCATCTAAAGATAACAGTCACAATATCTGTAAAGTATTAATTGTGTCCTGTGCAATAATGTTTTCACTGGATAAAACAGTCAGCACGCACACGTAAGAATGGCAAACTTTTTTGTTTTTGTTATTTGTAGTTTGTTTCTTTAACAGGGGAATACTTTTAAAGTAGGCTTAGTCAGTTTTTGAGTGGTAGTAAAGGGATACAAAACAAATGACTAATGTGAGAATCCTAAAATGAATCGGAAATGCCAGCGGGCGAATAACACAGCTCTATTTAAGATGTTTTGTGAGGTTTGAAGCTCATTAAGGGGACAAAGTGATTTGTTTAAAGGCTTTTAATTGGCTATTTCTTGTCATGCAGGCATTTAGGCGTCTGTTTCCAATAAAGAGCTATACTAAACTTAGGTTAATAGTGACAAAGCTTCTTTTAAGAACAAAAAAAGGACAAGCGTGTCAAGAATGCAATTGATCAGAGCAATAACTTGGTGTCAATTTATCTGCATTTGAGAATTTATTTGTCGCTTTACATTGTGTCAGTATCCTGCTCTGGAGAAACCAGATGTAAAGACATATTTGTAATTCAAGGCCACAGAAGCAAGGAAACACATCCCCACGAGCAAATACAAAACAGAGTTGGTAACAGGATTGCAACACCAAAATGAGAGCATGGCTGCCAAGTCTACACACATTCAAAGACCACAACATCAAACGGGTCTTCCTAGCAGTTTCAGTGCAAAATCAGACTGTTTCTGACAGAAAGGACTAATATTTTTTTATGATACGAGTTTATTCTTTACATACACAATGGCCATTGTTTTATATTTCAGTGTTGTGTAAAATAAAAGTATGTATACGGGTAATTAAGCATAAAATAAAACGGGTAATTAAGCATCCAGAAAAGACTCATACATTGTGTTCACATTTGTGGCTTGGAGAATAGAACATAATGACCCACAAAACAATGTTCTCTACCTTTTAATAACACATTTGATATTCATAGACATGGAAGTCTGCTGTCTAGTAAACTTATATAAGGACCAAGTCCTAAAAAAACATTGGATATCTGACACGTGACAGGACGTGTGTCATTTGCATTTCCTCTAGGGCCTAGTTAAGATAACGCAGCAATAAATACACACGAAGGAGCCCCAGTTATGGCGTTTTGCAGATTAATATGGGTTGCTTGGGGGATACTTTAGAATTGTTCAGAGTGAATCTGTGTCAGGGCTGTTGTTACGCCCAGTTTGATCTCTACAGAGCTGACTTTCTTTGGGTTTAACTCAGTAGGACCCATATCTGGGTAATAATTATATTCATTTTCATATACATTTGTTATACCTTTTAGTTGTTTCCAGGTAAGCATTCATTATATTTTCCTCCACAAAATAACCTAAGATTACCACTGCAAGTGAATTATTTCATCAATTAGATTTTAAAGGTTTACATTGTTTATAGTCTTTTACAGACTATCCTATCTGAGCAGATCCCTGCAAAGTTTTAAAACCGTTATCAAGTCATCTTTAAACTTCAAATACAATTTGTTGATGGCATACATTTTCATTATACATGTATATATGAAAATACACTCCACATTGTATATATATATATATATATCTATATAGGTATAATTTATATTAAAAACAATCAAGCAATAGGAGCATCCTGTATTTCTAAGCCTCAAACAGGTGTACAAAAATAATCAGTTTAGATTGCAGTATTTTTGTTTTAAGAGACAACTGCATGTTGGACATCAAAGAATGGAAATCTCACTCCAATAGGGAGAAAATACTTTCCCTTTTAAAGTTTCACTTCAACTCATTTTAATGTAAAACGTCCCTCACTTGCAAACACTAGGTATCATGCGTCAGTAGAACCATGTGCATACAATGTAACAGATTAAAACGCTAAACAAAAATTATAGTGCTTTTTGTTTTTGTCTTGTTTTTGTTCTTACCATCAGTGACAGTGATGGTGTCACTTTTGTTAACGGTCAGTGCAAAAAATACAACATTAGGTTTGGTCAAAATTAAATGGCTGCTACGTATGAGACAATCCTATAATCTGCTGACCTGCAGCAGTATGTTAATTAGCTAAGAAACCTGGAGTAACCAAGCCTTTTCATGATCTCTCCACATGTGTCCTCTATCAGTCTAATGTCCTTGCGAGGCATGTTCTGCTTCCATATGTCAATGTTGGCTGGTGATATGTTCCCCTCGTACATCAGGTTGTATAAGTTTGTGGACGTGGTGAACATGAGCTGATTGAGGGCCGACGGCATAACCGGCACACCCAGGAATGTGTGTATCCTTTCAGCTGTCTCCTGGGGGAAAACAACTATGTCCTCAAATCTCAGCTGAAGGAAGGCCTCTGCCGGTAGGCTCCCACTGACCCGAAACACTGCAGCAGTGTGCGCTAGCCACAGGTGGGCCAGCAGGAGGACAGCGTTGGCCTCCGAGTGGGACAGGAGCCTCCGGATCATTCTGAATTCCGGGGCTGAGGCTGGGCACCTGTCCCTGCTACTGGCCTCCTTGAATATAAGGGACAAATGTTCCGGAATGTTCTTAAGCGAGTAAAGGCTGGGCTTACTGTTATAAAGCATTATATAGATCCATGCCCGAGGGTCTCTAACTACATTGATAGTCCTTAGAGACGGGCCCACCACCTCCTGAATAAAGGGGAGCTTCAGCCCCCAGCTGCCACTCCTCATGTTGAGGACCACGCGGGCATTGGGGTACTCACTGATGTGGTGCCTCATCTCCCTGATGTATCCAGCGTCCCTGTCCAGGCTGCCCCTCACCTTGCCCTTCAGATCCACGGCAGGTTCCTTCCTTCTGGTCCTTTTCCTCTTGTCCTTGCCAGGGCCCGGTGCTCTCTGGGGCTGCTTGGGCCTGCTACTCTCCACAAGCTGGATGTTCTGCAGGTGCAGCTTGGTGTTATGGATCAGAGAGTGGAGCCAGCCCTGGATGATCTTGAAGCGCCCACGCAGGGCCTCCAATCTCGACCACTCGCAGGCGTCGACGAAAGAGTCAAATTCAAACTCCGCCTCTGGAATGTCTACATGCTCCGTTGGGACCCGTATGTAAACAAAGTCGGAGCTGTTGTCGAAAAGGTGCTTAAGTATTTCTGATCCCGAGCCGGGCAGGGTCGTTATGACAACAGTTGGTAGGGGGAAGCGATGCTGATCATGAAATGGGTTTTGTTTGTTGACCTCTGGATCAGAGCTGACACCTTTCCATTTAACACCACAGAGAAGTCGATCGCAGGTGTTCGACACAAACAGCAACTCGGCTATCCACAGTAGGAGCACAGAAAGAAGTGCATAGCGCATAAGTCTACTGAAGCACACATAGAAATTTCTCTGCATGGTCAAAAACACAATAGCAACACAAAGTATCAGGCCTGCTACCACATTGACCGTGAACCCGAAATCAAATAGCTGACTTTCCACTTTGTTTTGTTTGGGAACAAGTTCCGTTCCCAGGCCATATCGAATTATCTGACTTCTGTCCTCAGTTTTGGCATAACCCCCAAATCCTAAATAACTTAATCTTGCCCCTATATCCTTATAGTTTGTTGCAATGGATACAATTTTCTCTGTGTTGTTTATAATTAGAGATAGCCTGACACCATTTTTGCTGCTGTCCAGAAATCTACAGTTGGACACTTTGACATAAGGTCCATGCATTACATATGCCACTCGACTTACTGAGCCCCTCATAGGAAAAGTGACGTTAACATACTGTGTCCATCTCTTTTTGAACTCAGCCGCCTGCTCTGCCTCCTGTATTCTAGTGTCTGGACTGAGACCCTGACTGTCAAACCAGAACATTTTATAGTGGGCATCCCAGACATCCATCAAAGCCCCATTGTACTTGTCTATGAATTTATAGGGGACGTACTTAAAGTCAATATCAAGGTTGTGGAAGAACGCGCTCTGCGAAGTGACAGGCGAGTTGTCCCACTTCTCAACATGGTCCAATACTAACAAGGTCTGTGAATTGAGCAGCACCAGGGCCCTGTACACGCTCTTTAACCGCATGGCAGGAGAATAGGCAGACGACGCCTCGCCGCTCACGAACATGGTGTCTCTATGGGATGAAGCAGTGACCAGCTCCCCAGCCGTGTCCCCCACTCCTTCGTCTGTCCAGCGCAGCCACTTAGCGCACTCCCCCAACTGCCCTTCCCATGGGGAATTGCACAGACTGCTGGGAGAGGGTGCGAACACCAACACATTGTTCAGATAACTGTATTTGGGTCCATAAAGTGCTTCAGACACAAACACCTGTCCGTTAGGGGCGAAGGTGAAGGAGTTTTGGTCCGGGTGTTCGTGCCCTGGGTTGAAGCTGTTCCAGCCGTCCAGCCATGAATATGGCTTCGCGTGTACGATGTCGTACACTGCACGGCCGCCCAGCTTCCCAGATTTGAAAGAGACAAATGTGTTGCTCTGACCACTGGGCAGACCGGCTCCATACGTCACCACACCCCAGTTGGAGAAAATATGCATCCTGGCTTTGCTAAATCCATTGGGAGGCTGCGGTGTAAGATGGGCATTGTACCAGATGTACTCTGTGTGGAGGGTAGTCCAACGCTGGGCAGAGGACTGGCCCATGGGGCCATCCTTGGGTCTGTGCTTTCTAATCTGCTGGGCGAGCCAGTTCCCAGTTCCATTTCTCATAACAAATGTGTCCAGGAAGACCAGCTGGCTCTCAGGCCCATAGAACCAGTTATAATTGGAGTCGGCTATGCCCACAGTCCTCTGGAAGCCTGGCAGCAGTGTGGCATAATAAAACCAGAAGTGTGCTCGGAGCCAGCTATTCTGCGAGTTGTCAATGTTGAAATGACGTTGTGCGAGGAACACATACTGCGTGATAGACTTGGCTGTGTAGCTCCCGTAGGCCACGCCCTCATCTAGTGACCCATCCACAATGTGGTTTAGGAGAAACATGGTCTTCTCCATGTAATTGACTGACACCTGTTTCCAGACCATTGTTTCTGGGTCATCGAGCGTGCCGACCACAATTGCCCCGGTCAAAATGGCTAATATATTAGTGGTTTGATGATTTTGGAGGTACTGTTTCCCCCATCCCCTGTATTTAGATGTTTCATATAGCTCCTCTGTCTCAGAGCGAATCCTGTTGAGGTAAACAGTGCGTCGGTGTTCATCCAGGAAAGAGTAAATAAAGTCATAGGCGGTGGCAAATCCAGTGAGTGAATGTGCCATGGGCACCTCGTCATTGGGAGCACTTGTCACCTTCCAGTCTGGGTAATCAGCCATTCTATCCATAAACTTAATGAGAAACTGCAGGGCACCTGAGTCCTCCGGCGAGAGAAGGCAATACAGAGCGAGGGGTGGTAGGTTGTTCCCATAAATCTCATTCCACTTGCTAGTAAACTCCTCATGTTTTGCAGGAGGCATGTAAAGGGGCACGTTGGATAGCATGGTGAGGACCGCTGCTCTGATTACTTTGAAAATGTGACTGTGCGTGCTGGAGGATCTTTGCCTCATAAGTTGTACATCCACTTGGCTGAAGTACAAGTTTGGATGAGAATTGGTCGGTTTTGGTTTTTGATGCTCTGATGCTTTGCCCTGGGTGAGTTTGAGCGGCACCAAATCATCCATGAAAATATATTTGTCTGATGCGTTGAATACACCTGAAAAAGCCATTCCCACTGCCAAGAGTGCTAGTAAAAAGATATAGCATCCTATCCACTTTCTAGCCATGGTCCAGAACATTGTTGCTGCTACTTTGATTATATTATCATCCCTTTTTTAAAGCTGAATGGCAAATTATTTTTCTTAGAAATAACAAATTTAAGTCTAGTTTAAAAACCTTTGAAATTTCTTTTAGAGACATATTCAATATGCTTTCAGATTAACAGGTTAATCTCGATGTACATTCTATAAAAACTAGAGGCTATATTATCTCAAAATAAAAGCATGTACAATACCAGTTTGCACGATGATTTTAGTGTCAGTAGGCAAGAGTTTAACAGCACTATTGGTTTAGTAGTGTAGGCTACTTCAGTCCAATAGGGTTAAAAAACGCACGATGTCCATGTCCACTTGGAAAGGTTTCAAACGCAGCAGCCAGATAAAGTTATGAAGGCGTGGGGACATCTATATTTCCTCATAACATAAAAAGACAATGAAACAGCAATTGTACATAGGCCTAAATGTTAGGGGAAAATTTACATATAATCCATCCATAAATCCCTTAGTCTTGGGGGGAACGTTTTCTTTCATCACTTGGTTCATTGTGGCGCAAAGAGAGACTGAAGCATCTCACCTACTGTGAGCAGCAGCAAACTCAGTATTGATCTCCCCCGAAAACATTTCCTCCTGGACAAACATCAGTCAGCCCCAGTCAGTGTCCGGTCCAATCACAGACACCCAAGGGCTTTTTATTCTCCTCGATCGAGCTGCAATATCCACAAACCAAAGTAAGCAGCACATTTCCGCATGTAACATTGCCCGATGTCTGCTATGTGTTTTCTCGATGCAAGGTTTAGTCGTTTTCCATTTTAAAACGTGTATTTTCCACTACTCGACGTTTGTTTTCTTTTAAAAAATCAGACACCTTTCTTTCTGGACTAAGAAAAACAGTATGTACCAAAAACGCGAAAGTTATCTCGTCACTGCTAAGTATTCAAAGAACGAGACATTAAATGTTTCACAGAAAACACATTTTAAACGCATTCCCAAAAATCAAAAACGTTCAGCCTTGTATATCCTTGCAGACTAGTCATCTGCTTTCCATATCGCAACTAAGGCATATATTGCATCACATAACAATTGCGGTTGAACATGCATCTTGAGGCTGACTGCGACTCTTCTGTATCCGTTCTACAGTATTGCACAGTGTGATATTGTTTTCCATCAGAGGAAAATATTCGTTGTACTACCAGTAGAGGGAGCTGTGACTTTGGAAGTCACCTCAGCACAAGACCATGCAGAATAGCAGCTCTGTGAAATGTAAAAGTGAAATGAGTTGCATATTATTGTGTCATTTCGTTACACACCTATGGATTGAATTGTCAACAAGTGGCAACTACATAACCCACCGGTTGTCCCTTGTTGATGCTTTGGTGCCAGATTAGCCGACATCAAATTACTCAGGATATGGACACTATGCAAAACCTGTTGCTCCAATGATGATTGTCAAGCATTGCCACTGCATCACTCTACAGCGTCATTGAGGTGTAATAACAATCAAAAGAAATCATTCCACCCCTGCATTAATCAGAGCCAGCATGATGTTAAGTGCTGTACAACATCTGAAAAGTAATTAGTACACTGTAGGGGCCTAGCTGTGAAGAAAACATGAGGAGATTAGAAACGTTTTCCCTCTAGGCCATTTGGTGCATTTTTTTCAGTTTTCCCTATTTTCTTATTGCCAGAGGTGTACTGTCCATGGCGGACTTCTAACAGGCAAATGCCAGCTGGGCTGATGAATATCTGACCCAGTGGGCCTGTGCAAATTACAACATAATATACACTGATGGGCCAAAACATTATGACCACTCACAGATGAAGCGAATAACGTTGATCTCCTAACAAAAGCAAAGTATTGATAGATTAGATGGTAAGTGAACAGTCAGTTCTCATAATCAACATGTTTTGGATGCAGGAGAAATGGGCGGAAGTATATACCTCAGTGACTTTGACAAGGGCCAAATTTTTATGGCCAGATCACTGGGTCAGATCATCTCTGTGACCGCAAGGCTTGTGTGGTTCTCACATTCAGCTGTGGTGAGTAGCAACCGACAGTGGTCTGAGGGACAAACCACAAACTGGTAACAGGGTGTTGGATGCCCAAGGATCGTCCATGTGCGAGGGCAACAAAGGCTATCCTGTTTGGTCCGAACCAATAGATGGTTTGCTGTAGCACATGTCAAAGAAAAGGATAAGGATGGTTGTTGGAGGAATGTGTCAAAAAATACAGTGCATCACACCCGGCACCAGAATGCACTTTGGGAAGGTGACAAGGCCATGGAGGGAGTGTGATGCTCTGGGCAGTGTTCTGCTGGGAAACCCTGGGTCAAATTGACATGTGCCACCTACCTGAACATTGTAACAGACCAGGTACACCCCTTTATGGCAATGGTATTCCCTGATGGCCTCTTTCAGCAGGATAGTGTGCCCTGCCACACTGCACAAATTGTTCGGGAATGGTTTGAGGAACATGATGAAGAGTTCAAAGTGTTGCCCTGGCCTCCAAATTCCCCATATCTCACTCCCATTGAGTATCTGTGGGGATGTGCTTGACAAACAAGTTGATCCACAGAGGCTCCAACTCAACTTCAGGGATCTGCTGCTAATGTCTTGGTGCCAGATACAACAGGAAACCTTCAGGGGTCTTTTAGGGTCCATGCCTTGGCAGATCAGCACTATTTTGGCGGTACTCAGAGAAACAACAGCATGTTAGGCAGGTGATCATATTGTTTTGTGCCATCAGTATATATTAGCTTCCATACACATTAGAGTCACTTTGCAAGTTACACGTATCAAGTATCAGGTAGGACCCCCTTTTGCAAAATATTTTTGGCTACATATTTGAATTTTGTTGGTGTTAGATGGATGACGACAGAGTGGACTTTAATTTCTTTATTTAGATAGATGCTGATCTAAATTGACTTAAATTCTAAGACAAACAATGGGAAAGGTATACTTTTAGCCAACCTTGACAAAGAATTACCTAATTTTGAGAGATTTTACACTAGTTACTCTAAAAATACATGATGAAAATATGTTTTGGGATGTTTGCCCAGACCCCCCAAAACAAGGTTTAGCCCCCCCATCCATGATTTTCTAGTGATGTCCCTGCTGTAGAGTATGGAAATCCCAGGAGGTGATGCTTGAACCACCACGTTCTAATGTTTGGTTGAATAACAGCTTCTTGACCATGTGTGTATGCTTTATATATGAAGTTGGAGAATTATTATTCCCTGTTTGGCTATTTGCATTAATGAGCATGTGTACCTAATAAAGTGGCAGGTGGGTCTTTATTACATTTACACATACAGTATTGTGCAAAGATCCTATGCACCTGAAAGTTGATCTAATGATAGCTTTGTAAAGAGTGTGCAATCAAGAAAAATTGTGTCTATTTTGAATCATCTACAAAATGTACTGTATTTGCATCTGTTTAAAAACATGTTTAATTGCTACATGATTCCATATGTTACTTTACATGTCTTCACTATTATTTGACAGTGTGGAAAAGAGAAAAACGAATGAAATACCCTTGAAAGAGTACGTGTCCAAAATGGGTTTAGTTTGACTTTTAGGTGCCTATGACTTTTGCATAGTACTGTGTAGACAGTATATGCTAATTTTAAGGGGAAAATATATCTAGTGACGGGGCTTAATGAAAGGAAGAAATGTGGTTAAGATGAAACCTGCATCAACATGCTGCTGCTGCTAACAGTATAGCCCCCTCCACTGACATTTTACCTGGCCCCACTCTGAGCTTATACTCATGGTCCTCTGCTTTGCAACGCATGTGACTGTGATGTTTAGGTATAGCTCCTATCACTGACATTTCAAGCTGTGTGGTGAGCTTATGGTACGCTCATCACTCTGTAACATGTGCCCACATGCAAGTGTAAATGATGTGACGTTGCTGAGTGAGTACCTCTTTCTCCACATAAGGCTGAGAAGTGTTTCATTTATCTTCATGTGCAAAATTCACCCTGCATATTTTCTCAGTAGCGACCTGACTTGTTCATCAAAGTCAATGCAGCGTGGCAGTTCAGCTGCCCTGCACAGGGCTTGAGCCAACACACGTAATTGGCCTTTGTCAAGCGTCTTAATTGTTGCACTACTCAGAAGCCAGGTGATGAGTGTTCCAAACCTGAATACATAAAGTGAATGAGTGTCTCACACGTCTCTGTGTGCTGCCCAAGCTCAAAGTGTACTTGGCCATATTCTGTGGGAGACACAGCGGTGAGTTGCACAGAGGAATGCTACTCACTACATATGAAGATGAACACAGAGCACCAGTTTCTCTTATCAGCCTTGTTGCGGGAGTCACACATCTTGATCTCCCCAAGGACACAACTATCCTCTTCCTGTGCCACATTCATTTCTGTTCCCTGTATATCAACTCCATTAATTGTCCATCTGTTCACATTCCAGGTTTCTCAACAGCATACCAGTAACTAATTTAATCACCATTAATTGTCAACCTCCTACTTATTTTTATTTTTTTCTCCAAGATAATTCATTTTCAAAGGTGTGTAAATGAAAGTGAAAGGTTTTCTTTTTTTTCTGATACACAAGAATGAATTTAATCCCTTGTTTTCGCTACAAACACTTTCGTCTTACAAAACACGCCTTCAGGGAGTAACAAAGAACATCACTGAAAAGAGATTATAGGAAACAACTTCAAAATGACAAAATAAAAGACTTTCTTCCCGTCAGGTATCTATTTTAGACAGAGCAATATCGGATTGACAGAGCTGCCTAATTACAGAAGACCTCTGCTCGTTGGGATGATGGAGTCCCATTAGTCTCAGATAAAAAAACACTCTAATCACTATTATCCTCAGCTGTCTGTGCCTGCGGCCCTGAACAGGAGGTCTTGAGGTTGTTGCTTGGCACAGGTTGACGTTTGGAACACATCAGATCAGAAGCGTTTGAATGCTACTGAATCCATGTTGTAACATTTTTGTTAACCGTTGAGCACGGCATTCACCAACAGAGATAGTAACTTGACTGATAAGCGATGGGTGCTCCTTTGCAATCCACTACCACTTGGCCTTCCACTGTCTCAAGCTAGGAAAGCTGAGTGTTTGGCAAGGGTTGGTTTATTAAAGGCCTGGTTATGCATATTGAACTGGGAGGTGTGAACCAGTGAACAGACAGCTGGTGCCCTAATTAAAGCTGAAGTATGGCTAGGAGCAAAGGGAGGAGTGAACCAGGGTCCCTATGAAAGGCTTTCTCTCAATTCCTCCCCCAGAATCTATAGGGGTAACACCGCACACCAGAGTCCTGCATGAGGGCCTGTGGGGAGAGTGAGATTGAAATGTGTCTGCAATTGTTTCAGATTTGCTTTATCTGTCATATTCCCTGGCCTGGAAACTCCTATCTGTTTATATTTTCCTCAATATCAACTGCTGTATATACTGTAGTGTAAATTCTATCCAGGGGTGTCCCTAGACCAATTGCAGTTTGCAGAGCCAACAGGTTTGTGGATGATGCTATCAACATGGAGCAAAGCAAATTAGTGATTTGGTGCCACTGTTACTAATGCCATGGTAACACACTCATGTCTCATTGACTGGACAGAAAGATATGGAATGTTGCTTTATGACTGCTTACAGGAACAGAACTGTGCTGCACTTTCACTCACAGCATTAAGCAGTTTAAATGAAAATACAGGCTGTATTTTCATTTAAACCATGATGTTCCTTGTTAATATAGTTAAGCCTCATTGAACCTTTAAGTAAATAATAGTCACATACATTTTTGCAGTAGGCATAAATAGGCCACATTTGCAAACTATTCATACATCTTCACTTTATCCACATTATGTTGTGTTATAATTTGCAGTTGATGGCAAAATATTAATTCATTCCCACATAATGACAAAGTGAAAACACATTTTGAACTTTTGTGCCAACTTATTTAAAATGAATAACTAAAATATCTCCGGTACATATGTAAATATTAGATCCTTTACTCAATACTTGAAAGAGGCTTTGGCAGTGATTGCAGTTTTGAGTCTTCTTGGGTATGCCTCTATCAGCTTTGCACACCTGGATTTTCTCACATTCTTTCTAGAATATCCCCTCAAGTTCTGTTAGATTCAGTGTCAGTGAGCTGTGATCTTTAGGTTTCCCCACAGATGTTCAGTAATGTTCAAGTTACTCAACGTTTGCCAAGACTGGAAGTAAGATGAATCTTCTCCCCAATCTAAGGTTCTGTATGCTCTGGATCAGGATTTTTTCAAGGACTCCCTTGTCTTGGCAAAGACTCAGTATACATATTGTATGTATATGAGATATTTCAGTTTAAAATTGTCTATACATTTCATGAAATCTGTTTTTGCTTTGTCATTTTGGTTTATTGTGGCATAGAATATATGAATCCTAACCCTAACAAAAATTTGAAATTGTTTAAAAGAAAATCAACACACATCCATAATGCATAGTTGCTGCTTTGAAAGGATGAATGAGAACAAATATTTTAATAACAGGATCAACCAATCAGACATTAAGTAAAAATGAGTGACACAGAAGACAGCTAGTTGTGAGCTGGGACTATGCTGTGCAACATTTATCACACATGAGTTCTTACCTGTTCATCTCAGAAGAGGTGCATCATTCAGCCAAGCTCATAAAATATCAAAAGATATTTCAAGATTCTGATTTCAGAGTCACTAAGGGTAATTTGGTTGTAAGAAGAAAATGTTTAAAAAAGATAAAGAGAAATGCTTTTAAGTGTCAAGGTGCCAGCTAAACTGGCATCCTACCAATTATTATCTGTGGGAATATAACTACATTTCAAAGGTTCCTATCACCACTGCTATACCCATGATATTATAGTGTTTCTTCTAGAACTGATTGCATATTTTCCTCAATGCTCCTCCCTTTGCTTCTATTGCTTATGCAGATGTTTGGCTTGCATTATACGAAACATGACAATTGGAATGTGTGGAGAAGAAAACACGGTTCCCAGATGTAAATCCAATTCCGTTGTGTGACAACTAATATTCTCCCGGGGGTGTAAAGTAAACATCTGGGTGATTGGGTGTGATGTGATTTGGCTTTGTGCATGGCAAGATTAGAACTCCCAGTGTTTGCTTTGTTTCTACTCCACCCCACTTCTAGAGAGAGAGGTTTAAACTCAACTGTGTCAGGAGACGTCGCTTCTTCTGTGCACACTTCAAAGTGTGTGGGAAGGAAATATGTGTTCTCCAAGGCCTCAAGTTATTCAAATGGGCAACATCCAAATCTGGCACCCTTGTCAGATTCGGTGGCGTTTAGTGTTACCCTGCAAAGTAAGGCAGAGCTTTCCAATGCAACACACTTAAATGTCAGTTTGGGAAGCAACTGGCTTCTGCTGAAATGGGACAGAAATGTCAGCAGGGAGAGCAGCAGGCTTCTGTTGAAATGGGTTTGAAGCAAAGCTGAGCAGTGATGCATAGCCGACTGAGTCCAAACTATTCCCTGCTCGGCACCAAGCATTATTGGGCTGGGCCCTCTCCCGTAGGCCATTCTGACGCATTAATGTGTTACATAAATTGACATCCTGTTTCACCCTAATTAAAAGACAGGCTGTGTTTTTATTCTGTGTAAGAGTAAGTTCATCAACAGTTCACAACAAAATGACTTATTGATGTTCCGTTGCTGTTGTGCAGGCCTATAAATCCAAACTGGATTTATATGTGAAAAACTTCATTTTATTTATTTCACCCCCCTTAAACCTCCTATTTCACCCTTCTGAAGTTTGGTAATATCCAATAGTGGCTCTGTCCTCAACTATTCCCAAATGGTTGGGGAGAGATAAAGATGCATATTTGGTGAGAATACTCTGCACTTTTGTTAAAGCTACCCAGAATCCATTAAGTCATTGTCTCATTAACACCAGACCCATCAGTGTAGAATTTGCTCAGTTGATCTTTGAAGATTTCAGACTGCTACCTCTTGTTTAAAAACAACATTGATTATGCCTGTGTGGTTTTCTGTGCCTTAAAACCAAATGCTGAAATGTGTTTTTTCGTGTGTCGTTTGCTTGGTGCCAGTAATGCACCCATAAGTAACTACAACATATCTGATGGGTAAATGGCATGTTTGCGTTATACCATGCCAAAAAAACTAACATTAGAAAGTTATACCTTTAGCCATATCTTAAAAGAGTAGATAGATGTTTTACTTTATTCCCGGCTGGGTGATTCCTGAATTTGAGGATGATGTTTTTGTTCCAAACATATAACTGTGTATACTCTATTAAGTATACATTTTCAACTCCAAAATGCAACAATGTACTATTTGTTAAACATATTCTGAAAGTAATAGTTACAATTGCTTCTTAATCTACACTACTCATATAAGCATTACATCAATACCCATATTCTCTTTTTACAAAGAAGCAAGGGACAAATCTTGGTCATGATAAAACTGTCCAAATTTAATGTCTAAATGTATTCTTTTATCTGTATTTTAAATGGTTTTCACCAGAATATTGTCAGCAGAAAGCTTGGTTCAAACGTTAAATTAAATACATGTAACATCACATACTAAATGTATGCTGACAAACCAAAATCTGTGAAGGGGATGTTGAGGGACTGGGCTCAAGCAGGAAGTTCCACAGGATTGTAGTCTTGTGGAAAGATGAAAAATGTTGACAACTGTATTAATATATCTACTGATGGGAAATTGCTGAAAGACATACTTCCGGCCATTTACGTATGAAACAACTTTCACTGCCCAAGATATCCCTCAAACCTGATACCCAACACATCAGTCAGGGTCAGTGAGCATCAGAACTGGACCACAGAGCAATGGAAGAAGGTGGCTTGGTCTGGTGAATCACGTTTTCTTTTACAACACATAGGTGGCCGGGTGGGTGTGCGTCGCTTACCTGGAGAACATATGGCACCAGGATGCATTATGAGAAGGAGGCAAGCCAGCAGAGGCAGTGTAACACTTTGGGCAATGTTCTCCTTAGAATCTTTGGGTCCTGCCATTTATGTGGATGTTACTTTGACACTTACCACATACCTAAGCATTGTTGCAGACCATGTGCACCCTTTAATGGTAACGAAATACCCTGATGGCATTGGCCTCTTTCAGCAGGGTAATGCGCCCTGCCACAATGCAAAAATGGTTCAGCAATGGTTTGAGGAATTCAACAATGAGTTCAAGGTTTTCACTTAGGCTCCACATTTCCTACATCTCAGTCCAATTGAGCATCTGTGGGATGTGCTGGACAAACAAGTCCAATTCATGGAGGCCCCACCTCACAACTTTGAGTACAGGACTTAATGGATCATGCAATAATAATGCAAATTCATTATTTAAAAATCATACAATATGATTTTCTGGATTCTTGTTGTTTAAAAATCATACAATGTGATTTTCTGGATTTTTGTTGTTGTCTTTTATTTCGTTTGGGATTCACATTCAACTGTAGGTCATTACAGAATGGCGCAATCATAAAAGAAAATATGGTGTGACAACGACGCCATCTGCTGCTCATCCTCCCCCTGTAGGAGGCGGGCCCCAGCGCTCGATGTCACCGGCCTTCTAACACCGCCCATCATCAATCCATCGCATCTGTTGTCTTGTTTAGGGGGCCCCGGCGTATTCCGTCCGTTCCATCATTGACTCGAGGCGCCGGGCTGGGGGCCTCCAGTACCTCGTGGAGTGGGAGGGGTACGGTCCGGAGGAGTGGAGCTGGGCCCCGGTGCGGGACATTCTGGCTCCCGCCCTTATCCGCGACCTCCATCGCCGTCGACCGGATCGTCCTGCTCTGCGTCCTCCGGGTTGTCCGCGAGGTCGGTGTCGTCGTGCGGCTGGATCCGCGCGTCGCGGGGGGGGTACTGTGACAACAACGCCATCTGCTACTCATCCTCCCCCTGCAGGAGGCTGGCCCCAGCGCTCGATGTCACCGGCCTTCTAACCCCACCGCCCATCATCAATCCATCACACCTGTTGTCTTGTTTATCTATTCAGCATGACAAAAGAGTTGAAAGAAGTGAGGAAAAGAAGGAATGAAAACAGCCCAACAACAACTATACTTCCTGAGGAGACTTAAGAAATTTGGCATGTCTGCTAAAACTCTCAACAACTTCTACAGGTGCACCATTGAAAGCATCCTCTCAGGCTGCATTACTGCCTGGTACGTCAGCTGTTCCTTTGCAGAACGCAAGTCCCGCAAGGATGATGAAGTCTGCGGAGCGCATCATCGGCTGCCATCTCCCATCTGGACCAATTGTTGTCAAGATTGACGAATACTCAGAGAAATTTGAATTTCATCTCCATCAATGTGTATGGGGGCATGACCCCCTCCCCGCCGCTTCCCGAAGTCCACAAACTTCTCTTTAGTCTTACAGACATTGAGAGAGAGGTTTTGGTCCTGGCACCATGTCGCCAGGTTCCTTACCTCCTTTCTGTAAGCAGTCTGATCGTCATTGTAAACGAAAATAAGGATGATAGTGCTGCCGTGATTTGAGGATGATGTTGGAGCTGTGTGTGGCCATGCAGTCATACATGAACATGGAGTACAGGAGGGGACTGAGTACACAGCATTGAGGGACTCCAGGGCTAAGGGTCAGTGCAGAAGGGGGTTGCCAATTCTCATCACCCTGGGTCAGCTTGTCAGAAAGTCCAGGATCCAGTCCCAGAGTCCCAGGGTCCTGAGCTTAAGAACAAGCTTGGCGGTCACAATAGTTTTGAATGCAGAGCTGTAGTCCAGTAACAACATAATTTATGTGTTGACTTTTTCCAGGTGGGAGAGTGTGTTGTGTGTCGCGAGGCCGATAGCACCGTCTGTAGATCTATTGGGGCGTTATGTGAATTGAAAGAGGTCCAAAGTGTCAGAAAGGGTGCAGCAGATTTCTGACCAGCCGCTTAAAGCACTTTATTATGATGGAGGTTAGATGTTCAGACAGGTGATGGAAGGTTTCTTTAGTACTGGGACAATGGTGGTCTGTTAGAACCAGGAGAGGACTACACACAGAGACTGGGAAAGGTTGAATAGGCTAGTTGGTCTGCGCACTGCCAGAGGACACAGCCTGGAATACCATCTCGCCCTGGTGACTTTCGAGGTTAAACTTTTTTTTTATCTACTCACGTCAGCCATAGTTAGGGACAGAGTGTAGTCATCGTGGTCCTCATCAAGCCTCACTAAAGGAATTGTGTTGGTCTCCTCAAACCGTTCATAGAAGGTGTTGAGCTCATCAGAGATCAAGGCGGCGGGACGGGCATCATTGCTATTTCTCCCTTTGTATTCTGTGATGTGTCGCAGTCCTCCCCACGTGTCTTGGGTCAAGACTGTGGTAGTTTGACTTCAACCTATCCCTTTATTCTCTTTTTCAATCCATGATTGCATTCCATAGGGAAAATCTGGATCTCTTCAAAGCCTCTAGGTCCCCAGAGCTATACACGGAGGACCGTGCTCTGAGCGTAGCATGGATATTACCATTTGGAGATTCAAAATTAATTGATCCCCTGCTGATTTTGTACATTTGTCCACTGACAAATAAATTATCAGTCTATAATGAACAGATTAACAACATAAAAATCCAGAAATATGCATGTCAAAATTGTATTAATTGATCAAATCCACATGGCTCCCAAGAGTGGAAGCGTTGGATGCTTCTGTTTAGCAACATCTAGTTTGTACTTCAGCTGACCCGTGCTATACATGAGCCCCAATCTGAACTTGGATATATTGTTAGAAAGCATCCACCGAAGTGACAATGTCGCTTTTAGCAAAGAGGCATGTCAGAGGAATCTTAACATAATACATACAAATTGTGTTCTCGAAAATATGTATGGAATAACACTAAATTATTTTGAATGGGCATCCAAGCTAGAACAATTTTAATATGTGCTGAGTAGTGTGACATAACGACATGTTTCAAACTCAAGTCCAGTGTCTCTGCAACAATAAAACATGACTACCTGCACGCATCCGTGGCTGACAGTCTTGTTAGTGGGGGTGATAAGGCTGTGTCTAGGCGGGGTTGCACCCAGCACCCCTACGTCCTGCAGCTATGTAAACAATATGTATATGTTGACATGGGTGTGGACACTGGGCTGGGTTCCACTGCCCTTTTGTCCCCTTCCTCCCGTCTTCAATGTCTTTTCAACAAATGCCCTATCTTTAGAAAACACTGTTGGATTGCCCCCACATAATTTTTGGAGTTTGGAGGTTTTTCTTTTTTTCAGTGCTGAAATCTGAAATGAAGATGAAACAGAATTTCAAATGCATGTTATTGTAAAGCACACAAGTATACTTAAAATGGTCTGAAAAGACCCTGTAATGAGTGTTCATGTTCTTCTCGTAAAAACACGTATCCTTCGTAGGCACTCTGCTGCATCTGGCCCAAGGGATATACATCTCCATTCATATTTAACAGTTCATTAATTATGTAAACTGCCCTTTTGAATTGGTTTGTCACATCAGAAAAGGAAAGTAGTGTCTAACTTCACACCCTTACAACTAGATAGACCTACATCCATTTAAAAAATTCAAATTTCACAGACTACAGCAATGCCAAATTCACACGCTCTTTCACACTTTGATGACTGAAATAGAATATGTTTTTACTAGATGAAATTACTTGAGCTAGACCAATGGAGAGACAGAGTGATAAGGATGGAGGGCGCTAAGATGGGTACACAGCCTACTGAGAATGTTGAGATTAAGCACGCCCTTTGATGAAAAATAGAATTATGAGCACAGGCTTGTCCTCACTGAAAGATGCTGCACAAGAAAAGGCTCGCCTTTCCTGAGCCTTGAAGTAAATCCCTTGACATTTCCTGATGTGATTTTTAATTAATTCTGAAGTTTCTCACAAAAAAGAGAACTTTTCCCTCTGAAGAGATGTCCTTTTGATCCATGGGTTTGGCTTGACTTTGAAGGGCATCTCCTGATTCAATCACAAACTACAGAATGAAATGACATCTCAATGTGTTAGTTTGTACTTGGAGGATGTTTCTGTCATTGTTCTTCAAAGTTCAAAGCAGTAGACAGAATCTGGAGTGAAGTGGTGTGGTAGCAATTTGAAGATTCCAGCAAACATTCAAATAGGAAGAAGTATTCTTGTAATGTTATGGACATGACACTTCTGCTTACTGGTGCCTTATATTAGTAGTGCTCTGTTTTCCAACACACATGACCGCCTGACAATGTTTCATTGTGGCAAGCCACCGAAAAGATAAGATGGCACCATTTGTGACATTTCAGGCTAAAAGTTAGCGTACTGCACAATCTTAGCTCTGTTACAGTTGTTCTAGACTGACCACGGGAAGGATGAAAACTGGTTACTAGCGGGGCTGTCAAATAATTAAATATGAATTATAAATCACATGATCTTCTGTAGTTAAATGTACTACTTCATCCATTTCAAAAGCAATTCATTAAGTAAGAAGCATACAATGTTTTAATAGTAATGGGTTGGTTACACTTTTCAATAGCATTTTCGTCATTAACCACACAACCGTTACTTTAACAGTTACTTTATCAGTTATTGCCCACCCCAAGTTTTAAGCAAATCTAATTTATCTTGTCTTGAAGTCTGCGTAGCGCACAAACAGACACACACACACACACACACACACACACACACACACACACTTTATTTTCTATACTAATTGGTACAAGAAACCCAGAAATCCATGTTCAATATCCACTAAGCCTAAACATCACAGTAATCGTGAACCTTACCCCTAACATTAACCTAACCCTCACCTGAATACATTTACCCCTTGCCCTAATGCCTAAAAGTAACCCAAATTCAAATATTATGTCCCATGGTAAATCTGGACCTGCTAAAAATGATGTTGAGCTTTTGAATGCTTCAAAATGCCTTCAGAATGCGCCATAAATGTGTAAAAATGTATTTATAACCGTATGCCATGCTTTATAACAGATTGTTCAGATTTTTATTAATATCACTCTTTTGTGCCAATGTCAAATGACATAATCTGTTATTTCGAAATATTCTCAAAAAATGGTAACCGTTGCTATAAAAATTGTGAAATAAACACTACAAATTAATAATGGCTTGATGAATCTTAATCTTGTCGTTTCATTGGTCAGTCTCACATACGTCTTTTTTTTTGCAACTCTGCCTCGGATGCTGTCACGATGTGACGTTGTGGGGTAACGGAACAGGCGTAGGCAGGGGTAGCAGTCGGTGCACTTTTATTTAACACTAAATAACACAAATAAACAAAACAGAAAAATACAGAGCACTAGATACTGAAAGGTATATTGTAAATCGTAAATATAAACAGAACTCACCACATACATCTGACAACACAGTGACATGGAACAATGACTGACAAATGAAGGGAGTAGAGGAGAAACATTTAAATGCATACTGAAGACCTAATTGGGACCTGGTGTGAGAGACAATTGGAGACAAGACAATTGAAGGGGACCAGGATGAGTTCATGGCAAGTGGAAAGATGGAGAATGCGGGAGATGGTGGAGCAGTCTGTCACCTCAACGTCAAAAATGCTAGCATCCTATAGTTGCCACTTCTCTGATGATGTTGAGACCGGTGTTTTGTGGGTACTATCAAATGTAGATATTCTATAAAAAATCTGCCACTTCCAGCTACAATAGTCATTTTCAACATTAACAATATCTACGCTGTATTTCTGATCAGTTTGTCATTTTAATGGACCAAAACAATTGTTTTTGCTTTTCTCTTGGAAACTGGACTAGACCTTATCTTTCCACAAATTGCAAAGCTGCAGGTCGATACACTCTAGTCAAATGGCAAATAGTACAAAGAATTCGGTATGTTTATTGATGTAATGATCTCAGGAGGGTTGCAGGACACAGACGAAGAGGTTCTTTATCAAAAGTCCTTTTATCCAAGGAAATCCGGGAATATCCTGGAACATGAGCCACGAACGTCACATTAAACAATGACAGATAAAAGACACTTTGGCAGAAGGAACTTTAAAAGTGATGTAATGAGGGGTCAAACGAGGCACAAATGACTAGACAGAACAAGACACAGGTGAAACCAATAAACACAGGGGCTCCAAACAGAACATAGAAAAGAGAAACTAGAACTAATATACAAAGAACATGAAATGTAACAGCCGGAATGGCCAAGGGGGTGAATACTTTTGCAAGGCACTGTGTATGTATATATATATATATTTTGCTGCCTCACAACCTGGAATGAACATGGATTGTTTGAGGATATGCGTCATAAAATTTACAGAACATGCCCACAACTTTGAAGATGTTTTTTTTCTATTGTGAAGCAAACAATAAATAGGACAAAATAACAGAAAAAGTCAATGTGCATAACTATTCACTCCCTAAAGTCAATACTTTGTAGAACCACCTTTTGCATGAATCATAGCTCCAAGTCGCTTTGGATGAGTCTCTATTAGCTTGCCACATCTTACCACTGGGATTTTTTGCCCATTCCTCCTTGCAAAACTGCTACAGCTCCTTCAAGTTGGATGGTTTGTGCTTGTGAACAGCAATATTTTAGTCTGACCACATATTTTTGATTGGCTTGAGGTATGGGCTTTAACTAGGCCATTCCAACACACTTACGTTTCCCCTTAAACCACTGAAGTGTGTTTGGGGTAATTGTCTTGCTGGAAGGTGAACCTAGCTTCAAATCACACACAGAGTGGTACAGGTTTTGCTCAAGAACATCCCTGTATTTAGCACCATCCATCTTTCCCTCAACTCTGACCAGTTTCCCAGTACCGTCTGCTGGAAAACATCCCCAAAGCATGATGCTCCCACCACCATGTTTCACTGTGGGGATGGTGATATTTGGGTGATGTGATGTGTTGGGTTTGCGCCAGATATAGCGTTTTCTTTGATGACCGAAAAGAAACATTTTAGTCCATCAGACCTGAGCACCTTCCTCTATACATTTTGGGAGTCTCCCACATGCCTTTTTGCAAACTCAAAACATGACATTTTGTGTTTTGCTGAAAGTAATGGCTTTCTTCTGGCCACTCTGCCATGAAGCTTAACTCTATGGAGCGTATGGCTTTTTGTCGTCCTATGTACAGATACTACAGTCTCTGCTGTGGAAATCTGCAGCTCCTCCAGGGTTACCTTCGGTCTTTGTGCTGCCTCTTTGATTAATGCCCTCCTTGCCCGGTCCGTGAGTTTTGGTGGGCGGCTGTCTCTGGGGTTTGCAGTTGTGCCATGTTCTTTCCATTTGGTTAGGATAGATTTGATGGTGCTCCTGAGGATCATCAAAGATTTTGATATTTTTTATAACCTAACCCTGACTTGTACTTCTCAACAACATTGTCCCTTACTTGTTTGGAGAGTTCCTTGGTCTCCATGGCAGTGTTTGGTTAGTGGTGCCTCTTGCTTAGGTGTTGCAGCCTCTGTGGTCTTTCAAAAAAGGTGTGTATACGTACTGAAAGATCATGTGACACAGGTGGACATCATTTCACAAATTATGTGACTTGTGAAGGTAATTGGCTGCACCAGAGCTTTTTATGGGCTTCATAACAAAGGAGGTGAATACATATGCACATGTTAATTTTCAAATAGTTTCATGTATATATTTTTCTCATTTCACTTCTTCAACTTAGACTATTGTGTTCTGATCCATCACATACAATTCAGATTAAAAAACATTGAACTAAAGGCTGTAATGCAACAAAATAGGTATAAAGCCAAGGGGGTGAATACTTTTGCAAGGCACTGTATATAGTATATATATACACAGCTCTGGGAGACCACTGCACCTATCCAAAAAAGTTGAAAAGGAAACATTTGAGTGAGGACCAGAGGTGTTCAATTTGCAGTGGTCTCTTAACCTGGTGAAGCCATGCTTTTGTGGATTTGGATGTGTGCTTTGGGTCTTTGTCATGCTGAAAGGTGAACTTCCTCTTCATCTTCAGCTTTCTAATGGACGTCTGATGTTTTTGTGCCAAAACTGCCTTGTATTTCGAACTGTTCATAAATCCCTCCACCCTGACTAAGGCCCGGTTCCAGCTGAAGAGAAACAGCCCCAAAGCATGATGCTGCCAACAACATGCTTCACTGCGGGTATGGTGTTCTTTGGGTGATGTGCAGTATTGTTTTTGCACCAAACATACCTTTAGGAATTATAACAACCTTGGTTCATCAGACCATAACACATTTTCCCACATTCTTTTGGGAGACTTGATGTTTGTTTTTGCAAACCTCAACTGGGCTTGGATGTTTTTCTTTGTAGGAAAATACTTCTGTCTTGCCACCCTACCCCATAGCCCATTCATATGAAGAATATGGGAGATTGTTGTCACATGTAGCACACAGCAAGCACTTGCAAGAAATTCCTGCAGCTCCTCTAGTGTTGCTGTAGGTCACGTGGATGCCTCCCTGACCATTTTGCTTCTTGTCTTTCATTCAATTTAGGAGGGAAATCCAGTGTTGTGCCATATACTGTTGTGCCATATTTGTTTACTGTCTTCACTATACCATGATATATCTAATGCTTTGGAAATTCTTTTTTACCGTTCTCAGGACTGATATCTTTCAAACATGAGATCCCTGTGATGCTTTGGATGCTCTCTGCAGGCGAAGGCGTTTGCTCTGTGATGCAACTAAGAAAATAACAGGAAAATCCTACTAGAACAGCTAAACATTTTTTGATTAATAAGAGTCACTTTAAATGATGGGAGGTTTGTAATGACTTCTATTTAAAATGAGTTTGAATGTGATTGGTTAATTCTGAACACAGCCATATCCCCAGTTATAAGTGGGTGTGCACACTTATTCATCCAGGCTTTTTAGGGTTTTTATTTTAAATGTTTCCCCCTTGAAGATTTCAGTTTGTTTTTCAGTTGAATTGTTCATATAATAGGTCACATAAAAAGTGGAACAATTTCTGACATGATTTATCTTTATCTCATTCTTTTACATCACAAAAGCCTGGCATTCTAACCAGGGTGTGTAGACTTTTTATTTCTACTGTGTGAGCGCAAAATCAAGTTTTACCATGCTAACACACCGAGGCGGTGAGAGATTTTGGGATGGCTGTTGTCTTTGAACTTTGAATGCAGGAAAACCCTGTGAACAGCTACACTCACCAAAAGGGTTATTAGGAACACCTGTTCAATTTCTCATTAATGCAATTATCTAATCAACCAATCACATGGCAGTTGCTTCAATGCATTTAGGGGTGTGGTCCTGGTCAAGACAATCTCTTGAACTCCAAACTGAATGTTAGAATGGGAAAGAAAGGTGATTTAAGCAATTTTGAGCGTGGCATGGTTGTTGGTGCCAGACGGGCCGGTCTGAGTATTTCACAATCTGCTCAGTTACTGGGATTTTCACGCACAACCCTTTCTAGGATTTAGAGAGAATGGTGTGAAAATGGAAAAACCTCCAGTATGCGGCAGTCCTGTGGGCGAAAATGCCTTGTCAATGCTAGAGGTCAGAGGAGAATGGCCTGACTGATTCAAGCTGATAGAAGAGCAACTAGGACTGAAATAACCACTCGTTACAACCGAGGTATGAAGCAAAGCCTTTGTGAAGCCACAACACGCACAACCTTGAGGCGGTTGGGCTACAACAGCAGAAGACCCCACCGGGTACCACTCATCTCCACTACAAATAGGAAAAAGAGGCTACAATTTGCAAGAGCTCACCAAAATTGGACAGTTGAAAACTGGAAAAATGTCGCCTGGTCTGATGAGTCTCGATTTCTGTTGAGACATTCAGATGGTAGAGTAAGAATTTGGCGTAAACAGAATGAGAACAAGGATCCATCATGCCTTGTTACCACTGTGCAGGCTTGTGGTGGTGGTGTAATGGTGTGGGGGATGTTTTCTTGGCACACTTTAGGCCCCTTAGTGCTAATTGGGCATCGTTTAAATGCCACGGCCTACCTGAGCATTGTTTCTGACCATGTCCATCCCTTAATGGCCACCATGTACCGATCCTCTGATGGCTACTTCCAGCAGGATAATGCACCATGTCACAAAGTTCGAATAATTTCAGATTGGTTTCTTGAACATGACAATGTGTTCACTGTACTAAAATGGCCCCCACAGTCACCAGATCTCAACCCAATAGAGCATCTTTGGGATGTGGTGGAATGGGAGCTTTGTGCCCTGGATGTGCATCCCACAAATCTCCATCAACTGCAAGATGCTATCTTATCAATATGGGCCAACATTTCTAAAGAATGCTTTCAGCACGTTGTTGAATCAATGCCACGTAGAATTAAGGCAGTTCTGAAGGCAAAAGGGGGTCAAACACAGTATTAGTATGGTGTTCCTAATAATCCTTTAGGTGAGTGTATATAAAGTGGCTAGTAAGTGTGACTAAGTTACACGCCACAGCCAAATTCTACCTACATTGAGCAGGTGGGCGGGTGCCAATTTCAAGCCCTGGTAGTTATCCTTTAATTCATTTACACAGTGTGCAGTGCTCTAGTGGGTTTGAAACCAGATAGCACACATACAGTACCTGTTGCCATATATTGATACATATGCAATGTGTTTTCCTAGTTCTAAAAGACAAACTCGGTGGAGACCATACTTCATGCGTTGGACGAGTTCCTCTCCCTCCCCTCACCATGTTTTCCTAACATCATCCCGACAGGTAGTACAACTAGCTAGCTAACTTTACATTACGTACCACAGCACAACAACTTGTCATTGTTAGTATAAAGTTTGAACTGGAGTGCTTTCTACTGTCCTGGTGAAATTAATACATATATGTTATGAAGAATATACAGGTGCTGGTCATATAATTTGAATATCATAAAAAGTTGATTTATTTCAGTAATTCCATTAAAAAAATGAAACTTGCATAATGTATACAGTCATTCCACACAGACTGATATATTTCAAGTGTTCATTCATTTTAATTTTGATGATTATAACTGACAACTAATGAAAACCCCAAAATCAGTATCTCAGAAAATTCTAATATTGTGAAAAGGTTCAATATTGAAGACACCTGGTGGCACACTCTAATCAGCTAATTAACTCAAAACACCTGCAAAGGCCTTTAAATGGTCTCTTTGACTTTTTAGCTGTCCAAAAGACGACCATTGACACCTTGCACAAGAAGGGCAAAACACAAAAGGTCATTGCTAAACAGGCCGGCTATTCACAGAGCTCTGTGTCCAAGCACATTAATAGAGAGGCGAAGGGAAGGAAAAGATGTGGTAGAAAAAAGTGTACAAGCAATAGGGATAACTGCACCCTGGAGAGGATTGTGAAACAAAACCCATTTAAATGTGGGGGAGATTCACAAAGAGTGGACTGCAGCTGGAGTTAGTGCTTCAAGAACCACCACACACAGACGTATGCAAGACATGGGTTTCAGCCTTGTGTCAAGCCACACTTGAACAAGACACTGCGTCAGAAGCGTCTCGCCTGGGCTTAAGACAAAAAGGACTGGACTGCTGCTGAGTGGTCCAAAGTTATGTTCTCTCATGAAAGTACATTTTGCATTTACTTTGGAAATCAAGGTCCCAGAGTCTGGAGGAAGAGAGGAGAGGCATAGAATCCACGTTGCTTGATGTCCAGTGTAAAGTTTCCACAGTCAGTGATGGTTCGGGGTGCAATGTCATCTGCTGGTGTTGGTCCACTGTGTTTTCTGAGGTCCAAGGTCAACGCAGCTGTCTACCAGGGTGTTTTAGAGCACTTCATGCTTCCTACTGCTGACCAACTTTATGGAGATGGTATCCCTGTTCTTAAGTGGCCAGCAAACTAACCTGACCCTAACCCTATAGAAAATCTATGGGGTATTGTGAAGAGGATACACAATATGGGGTATTGTGAAGAGGATACGCCAGACCCAACACTGCAGAAGAGCTGAAGGCCACTATCAGAGCGACCTGGGCTCTCATAACACCTGAGCAGTGCCACAGACTGATCGACTCAATGCCACGCTGCATTGCTGCAGTAATTCAGGCAATGGGGCCACAACTAAGTATGAGTGCTGTACATGCTCATACTTTTCATGCTCATACCTTTCAATTGGCCAACATTTCTAAAAATATTTTTTTTGTGTTGGTCTTAAATAATATTAAAACCTTCTGAGATACTGATTTTGGGGTTTTCATTAGTTGTCAGTTATATCATCAAAATTAAAAGGAATGAACACTTGAAATATATCAGTCTGTGTGGAATGACTGTATACATTCTGCAAGTTTCGACTATGGCGGCAAATAACTAAGGCCATAACTATGCGTGTCTAATTTCTTGCTAAACAAACAGTGGCAGTTACAATTGATTTTCTGCTTAGGTACTGCAGTCTTAGAAGCTACAGTAACTATTGCAATCTGTAGCTAGCAATCATTATGTAAAACACATAGCTACTCTTTTTAGATATAGCATTTGTCAAAACTGCAGATTTACTAAAATTTTGGGTCCTGAACCATGCTTGTTAGGGATCTCTCTGCCTGGATTTAGTTATACTTGCTAGTTACTGTGAACATGTGAAAGATTGAATGTGCCTTAAACTTCGAGTAGTGTAGTTATGTTTGTGTAGATTTTGTTCCAGAAGAAATCCACTTACAATTTCCCTAATGTTGAGGGCAATTTTAATTGGGTAGCAATGTTTTATCATGCCATCCTGCAGCACAACAACAACATCCTGCATGACTCAAGCCTAACAACGGCATTTACTAATGATATATTGTAAATATTGTCCATATACACCTTTTTTGGGACTTATTGCTCAGCTGTAGCATTAAGGTGGTTTCATACATTACGATGGGTGGTCCTGGAAAATAATATTTTTATCCTTGTATTGTATGAATATTTTATAAGTATTTTGTGAAGCCTCAATAGAAACTGAATTTTAAAGCCTTTATTAATCAATGCTTATCCCAACCTTCATAAAGAGCAGGTTTAGTTTATATTTGATGGAGTGGGTTAGTTGATATTGGCATCCATTTTACAGTTATAAAGCATAACTTATGGTTATAAATCTATGTAGTGCTGATATCATTAACATCATTACAATTATTTAAAAAATTTAAAAGTCCATCACTTCAAAAAGAAAAACAAAATCAGCAAATTAGTCTAAATGATAAATATAAAACAAAAAACAATTAATATCATGTATTCACCTTTCCTATGACACACCTGAAAGAGCTGGGTTGCAGCCACACAATCAGTTGAATTGAGTCCATCTGTGTGCAATTAAAATGTTTCACGTGATTTCAGGATAAATACATTTGTTTCTGATTAATCGAACAGTTGGTTTGTACCGTTCTTAAGAAAAACTCCATAATGAAGATGAAAGAACATTTAAAACAACTGGAATTAGCACAGATTAACCGTATATAAGAGCATTTCCAGTGCATTGAATATCCTTCAGAGCACAGTACAGTCCATTAAGAAATGAAGAGAATATGAACTGACTGTGTATCTGTCTAGAATAGGCCATCATTGAAAACTGAGTTTTCAGGCAAGAAGGGCATTTTTCAGAGAGGACGCCACGAGGAGTTACAGTTTTCTCAACAATCCAGAGTTACAATTAGCAACAATAGCCTGGGTGCTTCATAAAAGTTACCTTCATGGGAAAGTGGTGAAAGAAATCCATTGATGGAACAAACTTGGCTGGAGTTTGCCAGAAGGCATGTGAGTAACTGTGAGACTACGTGGAAGAAGATTCTAAGGTATTTGAGAGAGAACTTGAGCTTTTTGGCCACAAAGGTAAGCGCTACGTTTAGCGTCAGTTTAATACCTCACATCACCATCCCAACTGGGTTGCAGTGTACGGATGTTTCTCAGGGACTAGGTGACCGGTCAGGAATGAGTGAAGGATAAACAGAGCAAAGTACAGAGGTCCTCGCTTAACCTGAACCAGAACACATAGGGCCTCAAAAGTTGTTGCAATATGACTCAACACCATCTTGGATGGATGCGTAAAATATTAGACATGCCTTGCCATGTTACCCACTCGCGTCTACTTGTTGAATATTTGGTGCCGGAAAGCTCAAGTTTGGTTGTTAATAAGCTAATAACATGGCCAGTGGCAATAGCCATTCAGTTCATAAATGCTATTTGTTGTGGAAGTAAACTTCATAAGAACTTTTAGTCAGTTTAACACAGTGCTTAATGGTATCTAGCTATATATTCAAATTTGGTGTGATGTTAATGTGTGACAAAATGATCTAATGTTGAGAAATCACGTCATGACAAGTTAGTCTCATTCGATCTTGATACTGGCATTGGCCTACTAGCTTACTATACACTAAACAGTACATACTTCATCTGCAGAGTACATATTTGTAGTTCGTTGTTTGAGGTTATAGCGCAGCTCGAGCATATGGAAATAGGGTTGCCATATCCACAGTTTTCACACAAATTGGGCTACTTTTCAAACAGTTTTGGAAGTGAAAATAATTTGTCATATAGCGGGTTTTTGGGCTACTTCTGAACTTCACGGTCGAACCATTTCTGTCTTTATATGATATATCGTTTGTTTCCATGCAGTTATCACAGCCAGACATCAGCTATTGTAGGATCTGAGGCTTCACATGCATATATACCTTCTCTTATTATAATATTATAATTCTGAACTTCATTCTCTGTCGGGCATAGGTGTGGAACCTCTTTCTGACCCATGAGAAATTATAAAATGCTCTGACTAGTGCAGCTTTAATAAGGCAGTATTCTCCCATAAACATTACTGTTACCATGAGAATCAACAATCGACAATGGCTGGTTATCGAGTGCAATCAACTCAGCAAGAGACTTTCATTTTTTCCTGCCCGTGGGCTGTCTTTGGGCTGTCTCTTCTCCAGTTTTGCGGCAAAGTTAGCTGTTGTCGTTGTTCTGTGCTGCCAGCATTAGCATACTCCATGAACTCTGTGCTATGCTGTGTCTAAAGATGTTTGATTAAATTGCTTGTGTTAAATTTTTGTTTTTCCTTTCTTACTCTTGGCAATTTATCATAGCTTGTACCCTGCTTTACTTGTGTCATATATTCTATACTTATGCAACCAGAGGCGATACAACCATTTCACTTAATGTTGCCATGACGGGATATCGGTGCATGGTATCGGCATATTTCTATAAGTACATGAGCCCAATAATGGCCTGATACCCAATACTGGTATCGGTGCATCCCTAAGAATAATGTCACGCCTACAGAAAATATTAAGTCCAAAGACTTGTTTCTATTGTGATCCTTGTTTATACATTGTGGCCTTTCTTCTAGAGATTGCACTTCAAGGATGTATACCTGAGATAAAAAAAGAATGGCATTAGATGCAATTTGTCTAAATTTTCTCCTAAAACGTCAGAGGGGTTGTTGCAAAATGTCCATATTAGTGAATTGGACATAGAATTGGACATAAGCAATATGGATGGTATGAATTTTGTAAGAAATAATGTCTTGTGTTAGTTAGCGTGTCATTTACAATATAATTTTTGACCACCCTAGTTTACAGTTAGGCTATAACTTACAACTGAGGCATTGCAATTTTAAATGTGAAATGATCATCTCTTGAAATGTGACAGGATTACCATGAGAGGAGTCATGTCCTTCAGAAAATCAGATATGTACTAATCCAAAACTATGGAACATCGGGCAGGCAAAAGTGATAGCTTATAAAAATGAAGTAATAGTGTGTTCTTTTTGATATGGATGAAGCCCTAAATATTCATTAGAGCATAATACTTTCCGTGTATAAAACAGTCATCCGTTTCATCAGCATTTCCTATTGAAAGTGACAGTATTCTTCAGTCTACTTCTGCATCAGAAAGCAAAGCAATACAGGATGAATATACAGTGTCCCCATTGTCCATTTAAATGGTCAGTGTTGTTGTTTTGGCAATTGACAGCAAAGGTTTATCTTTCATGCAAATTAGCTTGTGGAAAGAGTGGAACAAAGGAGTAGCAGGGTGGCATAGTGGGAGAATAGCACATATAGCTCAGCCCACACTGGGGCAGAAATTACCAGGGACACCCCCCTTCATGTCATGCTGGAATTGATTAGCTTGGGGCTCTTGATTGTTGATTGTCAGTTGCTGTCCTGTTGAGCTCAGCAGGGTCATGCAGTATGACTCAATGTCATCCAGCTCCTGTGAATTTAGCTCTCGTACTGCTCTGAAAAGTGGCTCCAACAGGAAAGTGCAAGTTGGTCAAACAAAAGGACCTTTCAATAGATCTGAGGTCAATCTTGACTCAGGATATGAGCTGACAATGAATGAAGATGAAATGTAAGTCATAGATTTCAAGTTGGCTTTATTGCTCTGTTCAAAGTTTGATAAAAAAGAGGCATTGAGCATAATATGATTTGAGGTCCAACTGCTATGGCCGGCAGACCACTGAAAGTTGAGAGCTAACATCATATTAATACTGCAAATCATGTTTTTGTTTTAAAAATATATTTCCTGGTATTTTTATGCGTTAATGGACAGAGTTGGTAGAGATACATTTTTTCTTAAAAGATCTGTATGGGAAATTTAAATCCGTCCTGGAGCATTACACAGTAGTTGGCTTGTGTCCCTATACGAACCTTATTAATCAGAAAACCACAATCAAATCATACCTGATATGGTACATACAGGTGCTTTCATCCATGCCTGGACCACCCCCGGCATGAAGATTGTCTCATTCCGCTCTCCCTCATACTGATCTGTCTAATCAACAATATTAGAGCAGCTTATAGGCTCTGTACTGAGGGGAAAGCCAACTAAATGCTGTTAAGATTTCTCTGGGTGATCACTCTCTGATCCATCTGCTACACTGCACACAACATAAATGAAAGCTTACATCATAGCCTTATCCCCGTTTCCAAAGTCAATGTCATATGGGCACACTCATGCTGCAAACCGGCATGATGAAAATCTCAGTCAATTACGGAATGCAATTTATCTGGAGGTTACTGAGGCACTTTATGCTGGTAAGATTTTCTTTCCTGGCAACAAGCAGCTTGAAGAAAAACATGTTTTTCTGTATTCCCGGAACTAGTTTCAGTGATAAATTGCTACAGTGGTAAGAATTTGCATGGTCGAGATGGTGCAGAGGCAGAACAGGCACATTCGTCTTAATCAGTTGTAATACGACTATCAGTGAAACTGGAGGGTTGAGCCATCTATCATGGCACTCCCAAAGGTCTTGGAAAAATAAAAATACTTTAAATCAATCTGCAAATCAAGATAGCTGCACTTTACCTCAGAGATACAAGTTTAGGTATTTGAAGGTTCACCAATTCAAAATCTTCTGGTTCATCGGAATGAATTTTGGTCTTTACATTTCATATACTTAAGCAGGGCTTGATTGATTGAGCTTGTCAGTCACAAATTATCCAACTGAATACTCACAAAACTGTAAAATCCTTATATATGACCCTACGGGTAGATATGCAAATGTAATATGTTTCAAATAATATTCTCAGTAAATAGTTCTCTAGTAACTCAGAACTAGGCCAAGTAGATTCACTCTGAGCTGTTGGATCCATGTCTGGACAATCAGTATGCATTCACATTAGTTTGCATTTTTTTATCACTATTGACCCTTGTTGGATTTTGAAGGCCCATTGGGAGATTTTCATGATCGATTTAATCCCTAGAGTATGACTGACAACCTGTGAAGCTAAATTGTTTATTGATATTTAAAGAGGTTAGATACAGTGACAATTTCCCCAATTCACATAATATCTTAGCACTGTTATTGAGAGGTTATGTATTGTACTGAAATGTATACACAGTATGAAGTTACTATCCTATCATTGAAGAACAACTATAAAGCTATAGTAGTGCAGGAATATCAAGCTATAGCCAACAATAGAGTTACTCATTAAGCCAACAATAGAGCTGTAAAATAGGCAATGTCTGTAAACAAAATCATATCAGAAATCCCCATCTCCACTATTATGACAATAATTAGGAAGTTTATATCAACTGGAGCTGTGATGAACTTATGGACAGTGAGGCAAACAATGACACAGGGAATGGACACAGCCACTTCACCCTTCTTTTCCTGTCTTTCTTCCACTCCAGGCTCTCACAATCCTGGACAGTGCGTCATTAATGGCATCCTGATGAGGTCCCAATGCAACACAGCTGTGTAGGATAGCTGGTTAGGACGTGGCTTTGGACAGCTTATGGGGTGCGAGCCGGGGCTCTGGTTGGCTTGCCGGGCGCAGCAGGGCCTGTCCACAGCGGTGGGCTTCTATGCTCTTCCTGCTTCTTCCTGCCAGGCGTGGTCCTGCTAGGAGAGAGCATCCATCAAGCACTCGTGTTCTCCAGTATGTTGAAGCTGTTCCGCATGCAGAAACCTTACTTTACTTACTATTTATAAAGCCCTTTAAAAACATGTCAACATCCAGTAATATACAATAAAATTGCTATGATTCTTTAAAAACTGAGCTCAAATATAACCATTAACAAACGTATCACTCACTTTGAGAACTATCAAAAATATCTGATGTAATAAATGTTACTGTACTTTACATTTTCGAATTGGCTAACAGATGTGAGGGTTTGTAGAGTGAAGGGGGGGAGAGTGCAGACTAGGCTTGCCTAGGGGTTCTCAAATCTCTCCTCAGGCACTGACATCCCATGTTTTTGAACTCATCAAGAGCTAGTACATCTGATTCAACTTGTCAAGTAATTATCACTCTCTTAATAAAATGAATCAGATAAACTAGTTCAGGGCTACAACAAAATTGTGAAGCATCTGCTTGTCCCCGAGGATAGGCTTAAGAACCGCTAGGCTGGCTAGCCTACATTTAAGGAGCCTGCTGTGTTTGCTTCCACAGAAAGTCACCATTAAAATGTAGTTACACTTTTTATAATATAATGTTTAGACTATAGTTTGATGCGACCAATAAGAATGTGTGATAAGTAGCTTATATTGTTTGTATTAGGTTAAAATAGAAGCCTAATTGCGTTTTTGAATGGTCATTGAAATCTTGTATTTCATTTGTGCATTTATCCATTGACGTCAGGCATTCAGTTAGGGGTGATTGGCACCTGGGTACTATTTGGGTACCAATGCTAAGTTTTGTGGGCTGTTTGTCAAGTCTGACAATGGAACAATGTAATATTGACCTATTTAGAAAAAGTCACGGAAAGAGGAAGTTTTAGCTTTCAAAATGGCCATGCTATTTAAATTACAAAATTGTTAAGAATCAATTTATCACCATAGCCTTATTTATCCATTATTCTGCAAATTAACTGTAATAAATTGACTGTTTTAGACTAGGCCTATTTTTGCTATAGACTGTTCATGGTTGCCACGTATAGAAGAACACCTAGGTCATCATGCCCTGTTATTATGGCTACAACTGAAGGCGCCAGGCCTCAAACTTATCTTATCTATGGCCCTGTACAGATGGCTCCAAGGTGAAGTTGCCTGTGTCTCCTCTGTTTCTTCCATTTGGGCAGGACAGAGACCAGGGGTGGCTCAGATCAGGAGGGCTATTAACTATGACCTAGAAATATGGTTGCCATGACAATGTAGAGTTCTATCTTGTTTCACGATTAGTATGACGACTTGTTTATGTATGTATCTTATAGCATAAGAGATAATATTTTCAGGAACTGACAAGGGGGGGGGGTATAAAGAAGGGAAAGCAATAATGAAATGCAGAGCAATCTGTCATGACATTACTCTGTTCATCTTTTGTGATGATTGTTCCCTTGGATCCATGTAATTAAACTTGAAATAATCAACTGCTATACGAACGACTGAGAAGTTTTTCTTAGAATAAATCGCGAAAATTTTCCACAAACTCAAACACCAGTTGGCGTAAGGCATTTGGTGGTTCTAATGTTAACCACTATACCACGGTGCTATACATTTGTCCAGTGTCGGTATAGCATCTCGACATTAGATCATTTTGTCATGCATTAACATCACGCCGAGTTTGAATATTTTGCTAGACACCATTAACGGTGCAGCATTTACATTTTTTATATCCGATAATAACCCTTACATACTGAGAGATATTAAGCATGAATAGTAATTGAATTAAACTTGACACAATGTATGTGTGTACTAAACTCTCTCAATCAAATCAATCAATCAAATGTATTTTATAAAGCCCTTTTTAAATCAGCAGTTGTCACAAAGTGCTTTCACAAAACACCCGGCCTTAAACCCCAGGGAGCAAACAATAGTGATAAACTTGAGTGGCTAGGAAAAACTCCCTAAGAGAGCCAAAATTTAGGAAGAAACATAGAGAGGAACCAGGCTCTGAGGGGTGACCAGTCCTCTTCTGGCTGTGCCGGTTGAACATATTAAGAGTCCAAATTTTAATAGTTCAATGCATGTGGGCTAAGCCCAGAATCTATTTAAACCTAGTCCATATTGGAGGCATAACCAGATGGACAAGGACAGGGAGGGGGGGTCAGCAGAGTGGCAGCTGAAATCGTCAGGTATCGTCTTGATCTGCAACACAACCAGGAGGACTTTGGACAGGTACCGCAACGAGTCAAGGCTGCTACTCCGCAGGTGTGGGTTAAGACCTCATGTCCTCCGAAGTTTAAAACAACAGAAAAAATTAGAAAATGCATTCCTTAGATCTACAGGGATTTATAGTGGAGAAGGAAAACTGACCCTACTCCCCCAGCACAATAATATAGCAGCTTAAGATGTTGGGGCTGAGACAGGGGGGTCCAGTGACACTGTGGCCCTATCCGGAGGAAGCCCCGGGCAGGGCCCAACAGGCATGAAATCAATCCACCCACATTGCCAAGGATCAACCAAAGGGACACCCACCAACCGCAATCATCCTGAATGAGGGCCGAGTATTGCCAGCAGAACACAGCCCAATTGCACAAGTGCGCAACAGATAGACAACATGCCAGTGACTCCGCCCGGGAATGGCATTGGAGGGAGGGCATCCCAGTGGCGATGAGAGCCTACCTGGCAAGACAGCAAGGGTGGACAGTATTAAGCCTTTCTGGTCACATTCACACCCCTGGGTCAGACTACACTTAATCTTAGACCAGGCTGAAGAGATGAGTCACTAGGTAGGATATGTGATGCTCCATTAATGATGGGTCCCAAACACCCTGTCCATACCACCTGCTAGGAATTGTGTATGTGACTTTCAGAGGGCTCTCTTAATAGACCCTTGGGTCATAGATTGGAATACGCCATACAGGGGTATTTTGGATGTTAAACTATTTCTTATAAGTCTGTGTAACGGTTGGCTATGACCACTGACCACCTCCTATCTGTCCTGGCATAAAATACTGTGTTTACATTGTAATCATTGGAGAGAAAATGGAAGGTTAACATTTTGTACTCATGCTGAATAAAAGGCTCTCCCCTGACTTGTTTGTATATAGACTCTGTTCATGGATCAAAAGAGGACAGAAGCTCACATGGGGCCCTGACTTGTGTGAAAGATGGAAAATATTTGCGTTTTATAAAAAATAAAAAAAAATCTCAGTCGTTCGTATAACAGTTAATTATTTCAAGTTTAATTACGTGGATCCACGGGAACAATCATCACAACATTACAAAAGATGAACAGAGTAATGCCATGACAGACTGCTCTGCATTACATTATTGCTATCTCCTCTATACCCCCCATTGTCCGCTCCTGAAAATATTATCTCTTCTGCTATAAGATACATACAAAAACAAGTCGTCATACTAATCGTAAAACAAGATATAACTACATTGTCATGACAACCATAGTTCTAGGTCATAGTTAGCAGCCCCCTTGATCTGAGCTACCCCTGGTCTCTGTCCTGCCCAAATGGAAGAAACAAAGGAGACACTTGCAACTTCACCTTGGAGCCATCTGTATAGGGGCATAGATGAGATAGGTTTGAGGCCTGGCTCCTTCAGTTGTAGCCATAATCACTTCTAAGAACAGGGCAGGCTGACCTAGGTCTTCTTTTATACATGGCAACCATGAAACGTCTAAGGAAAAATAGGCCTAGTCTAAAACAGTCAGTTTATTACAGTCAATTAGCAGAATAATGGATAAGTCAGGATATGTTGATAAATTCATTCTCAACACTTGGACAGATGGATTTGTACTCTGAATGGTGAGTCTAACCACTCTAAAAGAACAACACAAGACCTAGAAATATCACTTAATAAGCAATGGAAACCTGTGTGGAGGACATGTATGACTTACGTTGACACTGAAAGATGTGTGCATAGACTTATTCCAGAGATTCCACAGAAGCAAAATTTTCCATGTTGTGATGGGATGTGTTTACTAGACTGAGTAGTAACTGTGACACGTGACTAGTTTATGTACGGTATATTGTGTCACTTTGATGATTTATGACCCTCGTAGACGGGGCTTCCAGAATGATTTGAAAGGTGAGTGGTATAGGATCTGAGCATTAACAACTACAATATGAATGTATCGTCCATTAGAATTGAATGTGCCTAGATATTGAGAATAACAGAAAGTTAAGATTCTCCCTGGGTTACACTCTGGGAACCACAGGAATGTTTACATTAACCATTTGGTGTGGGGGTTAGTGTCTTGGCTTTGCTAGGTAAACACACCCCTCAAGGTATTTAACAGCTTGTACCCCACATTACAGTTGAGAGAGTAGAGAGAGACAAAGAGAGTAGGGAAGAGTTTAAGCCTGTAACATCATGTGCTAATAGACTATCAATATGCTGCAATAAACATTGAATACTCTCTCTTGAAAACCGAGTACGCGAGTTATTATTACTACCACTATACGACATTGCTGATTTCTAACAGTGGGACATCCGGTTTGGTGGACGGGACATCCGGTTTGGTTGTAGAAATTTCCTGTTTGACCTATGGACTTCCTGTATGACGTGTGTTAGGGTGGCACTTAGGGAATGACACATGCATGAGACACAGAGACTGAGTGAGATCAGGGATGAATGCATGGATACATTTAATAAGGAAGTTGTATGTGATGCTGTAGTGTCTTGGTGTGACGAAAGCAAAGAGTCTGTTGTCTTCAACAGACTTCAGTTCTCGTGTTTACATGTATCTAAACAAATCCTATGTGGGTTTAGCGATTATACAGTTGATGCACAAAGCTATCAAGAGTGGTATTGATGTTTGTAGGCCTTTTAATAGCCAAGATCATGTCAGTATAAAACATTTTTATAATCTGAACAAGCACATGGAAATGGTCAGGAACTCATTGGATGATTGGCCACAATTGTTGTCAAACGGTGTTGAGTCAAATGATCCAAATGATTTAAATCTTCATTTATACATTTTCAAATGTTTATAACAAAGACTTTCAAATTGGGCATCTGTTATGTTTGTTTACATATGTAACAGATGTCTGTGTGTTAAAATTGTTGAGAAGTGATGCTGTGGATGTAGAAAGTATTTAAAAAATGTTTACAGATTTTCTAATCAGCAGAATGTCTTGGATAACGTGTAATTTTGAAAACACTAATAAAAAGATGTTAAACATGTATTACTTCTCATTATTGCACGAATGCTCTACGATGTCTGAACAGGTTATGAAAAGTATTTACTACGACTCGCCAAACCCTGGCGCTTATGTGAGTAGAGGGATTGAAAGGAGCGTACTTGGAGAAAACCGGGGAAATCTTGAAAAATGCATTAAAAGGAAGAACACCACAGTAAGTCAAAACAGACAAGGGGAAAGTTTTTTAATTCACATTTTGAAATGTTAATGAAGAAGTATCATATAAAACAATCGGCTACAGGAAATTATGTCAAAGCCAGTATTGTAGTCACAATTAAATCACAAATGTGGCAGTTTCTCACAGCTGCCAACACTCATTGCTATGTTGAGGTCATTCAAGATATAGTTCATGGTTACGCTTTCTCCATATGCACAAAGCACATGTAGACCGGGTGGGCATATTCCCAGGCCCCCTCCAGGATCCTTGCAAGAGTAAACAGCTGGTCGGTTGTTCCACGACCAGGACAGAATCTGCATTGTTTCTCTTCAATCTGAGGTTCGACTATCTGCCGAACCCTCCTTTCCAACACCTTTGAGTAGGCTTTCTCAAGGAGTAGTGTGATACCTCTATAATTGGCACATACCCTCTGGTCACCCTTTTTGAACAGGGGAACCACCACCCCCGTCCGCCACTCCTTTGGCACTTCCCCTGACTCCCATGCAATGTTGATGAGGCGTGTCAACCAAGACATCCCCTCCACATCCAAAGCTTTGAACATTTCTGGACGAGTCTCATCAATCTCATTTAACTACCTCAGTGACTTCTGCCTAGGAGATTGACGATGCTTCCCCATCAGCCTCCAGCTCTGCCTCTACTAAAGAGGGCGTGTTAGTGGGATTTAGGAGTTCCTCAAAGTGTTTCTTCCATTGCCCCATTACCTCCTCAGTTGAGGTCAACAGTGTTCCATCCTTACTGTACACACCTTGGATGGTTCCCTGTTTCCCCCTCCTGAGATGGCGGATGGTTTTCCAGAAACACCTTGGTGCCGACCGAAAGTCCTTCTCCATGGCTTCCCCAAACTCCTCCCACACCCGCTGTTTTGCCTCTTTCACGGCAAAGGTTGCAGCCCTTCGAGTCCGCCGGAACTTTGCACCTGCCTCCGGAGTCCTCCAGGATAACAAATCCCGGAAGGCCTCCTTCAATCGGACGGCTTCCCTGACCACCGGTCTACCAAGGTGTACGAGGGTTACCGCCCCTTGAGGCATCTAAGACCGTGAGACCACAACTCCTCGCCGCAGCTTCGGCAATGGAAGCTTTGAACATTGACCACTTAAAAGATCTTTCGGACAAGGGCCTCCTCCAAATGTTCCCGTTTGGGCCTTCCTGGTCTGTCCAGAGTCTTTCCCCACCCCTGATCCAACTCACCACCAGATGGTGATCGTTTGACAGCTCTGCCCCTTTTTTTACACGAGTATGCAAAACATGCAGCCTCAGATCAGATGACACGATCACAAAATTGATTATCGACCTTTGGCCTAGGGTGCTCTGGTACCACGTACACTTATGAGCATCCTTATGTTCGAATACGAGAGGTGACGTTCCACGTCCCCAGAGCCAGCCGTTGCCACCCAGCCCTGGTCCGTCGAGGCCCCCGGCCTTCACTACCACCCATACGGTAGCGCACCCGACCCAAACGGTTCCTCCCAAAGGATGGAGAGGGGAGTGCCATGTCACTTTTCGGGCTATGGCTGACTGGGCTCCATGGCAAACTCGGCCACCATGAGCTCGCCGGCGAGCCCTCCCTCTGAGCCTGGCTCCAGACGAGTGCCCGGGGCTTCCTCCGGGCAGGGTCACTCCTCCTTTTACTCATTTTATCATAGAGTTTGGTTTGAACCATTCTTAGTCTGGCTCCTCCGAGACCACTTTGCCATGGGAAACCGTACCAGGAGCACTAGGCCCCAGACAACACAGGCCTCAGGTTCATAGGGACACATAAACCTCTCCACCACGATAGGGTGATAGTTCCCGGAGAGGAAGTATGAACTCAACACCGGTTATTACAATGGCATGGGAAAACTAGTGGCAGAGATCAACATTTATATAAAGCCACATGGTGTATGGGCAAGGTATGCTTGCTACCATTTTCAATAAGTGACATGCCAATACCATTGTTAGCAAGGTACTGCATCAAGATGTAGCCATCGAAACCTTTTGAGTTGTATGCTATAAATGTGTAGTCAGTATATTTCGGTTGCCTAAAATTTTTGAAAAAAGCAGCGACACATCCATCTCTGGCCAAACACCACATCTCGTTATCAAAGGTTATTGCACACACAAAATTTGCTGTGTGTGAACTGTTCACAGGATTGGCAATTACATAAAAATCATAAAATATGTAGCTCTCACTGGGTTTCTTGGGTTTAGCGGGTTTTATGAAACACTGATGATTCATTTCAACAGACAGATCCACGTTACAATTTGGACACATGTTCGCCATGCACTTGTGCGCTCTATAGTTGGTCATACTAATGTTGTAATGACAGCCACAATCGACACAGTATTTCTTCTGCTCACACCTGCTAACCCAACGACCCACACTTTTGTGGTGCTTCAAGCCTTTAGGCTGTCTTCAACATAAGTCAGAATAACATATCCGCTTACAGTCTGGGCACTGCTTTGTGTTATGGGGGTGGTTATGACTATCTTCATGAAGACAGACACTACAGCTATGTTTACAGCCATGATTGTCATGGGTGTTAAATCCTGTATAACACCACTCACAAACATATGACATGCACCCAAAAAGATTCACAATGCCATAGAGGTAGTTATCGTGTAAGTACTAGGGTGGGTGTCCTCGCTGTTTTGAAACTTGGTAAAGTGACCATTGTGATGGAAATTTCATCGATAGACACTTTTAAAAGAGTAAGGAGACAAAATTCTCTTGGCACAATTAGCAGTTTATTTGCAAATAGAGATGCGTCAAACGCTTATAGAATAATCATTCGAGGAGCCTCTCAAGGAAAATACAACAACGGTCAATATTTATAACAGTTAAAGGCGTGTGGTATGATGCTGCACATTTGTGCTAACGCAATAGAACACATTCCCTTTGTTCTATTACTACCCATGCTTCACACAAAGGGCAGGCTGTCCTTCTCCACATGGGTAACCTCTTCAACTCTGTTAGGGCTTGCAGCATCCGGACAGACAATAGATGCCCTAAAGAGTTACCGAGATGGGCATATCAATGAGCAACCCTATAATCTACCAATACCAGTCAATGATGCCCCCTCGGCAAATACCCGATCCCACTCTCCTACATTTCCTAAAGAACAAAGACAGATACCCTTATTCAGTGACATTATACAGATGTGTGTCACAACCAAAGACCAGAATTACATACCAGGTTATAGGTAAGCAAACATGTCTCCAAAATACATTAGTTAAGAAATTGCCACAGCACCATCCCGTGTTCGATGAAAGACATACATTTTACACGCTGTCATTTCTTTAAACCAAACAATATCTGTGAATGCTAAACCAGCCCCCATATGTAGCTCACGACCACTAACCAGGGCCTCAGAATGTGTACTGCAGGTTCAATATACCATCAAACAAAACTGTAAAACATGTAGAATCATTATTCACAGCCAAATAAATGCCTTTTATTTATTGATAATCTGCTCTATCAACAGTGTTTGAGCTTTACTTCGCAGGGCACCACCCTCACGGTTGTTGACGATTTGTACCAACAGCTCTAGTTATTCATCAGTAGAAATCTCAACATTACTCCGCATAACACTTTCAAGTAAATTCAAAAACACACATTCATTTTATTAGTCTGCTTTCAAGGTCACATGTACGGGAATATCAGAGATTCACCAATCAAGTCATTCTGCAGACGATCACCAGGCCTGCCTGCCATAATCATTGCACAGAATGTGCTAAAATCCCCAACTTTACCAGTATTTTGGAAATGATTCAACTGCCGTAATTTAAACTAACTACATTGTATAACTCCAACATCGTTACAATGTCTTTGCATCAGACAGCTTAGAGGACAGTAATCTAGATCAGTGGTTCCCAACCTTTTCAACTTACTGTACCACCAACCGAATTTTGCTCTGCTTGGAGTACCCTTGATGTACCCCCTCATGTTAATTTCACTAGTAAGCCTATGGTGTCATGAGGGTTTTCAAGTACCTCCTGTGGAGAGGACAAGTACCCCCAGGGGTCCTAGTACCCCTGGTTGGGGACCACTGATCTAGATCAAGTGAAAAATCGGGGGGTACTAAGCCCGGTCAGCAAACCTTGCATCTGGGTATTATTGTGTGCATCTCTGTGTAACAAGGTAAACCTTAACCCTGTTGATTATGTGTAGATTTAGTTGGTTGTTGTGACTGAGGTGACAGACAGCTCCGTCATCTCCCTTTTCCCGGTATCCCACATCTCATGAACTCACCCCAGACACCTTTATTGTCTTGTCTCCAATTGTCTCTCACATCAGGTCCCAATCAAGTCATTAGCATGTGTTCAATTTGTTTCTCCTCTGTTCTCCTCACTTGTCGGTCATTGTTGCTTGTCACAGTTTATGTCAGTGGTGAGTGCTGTTTTGTTTAAACCTTTGCTTTGTTTCAGTTTGTTCTAAAGTACTGTGTTTCCTTTCAAATTAACTCACAACATCGACTGCCACTCTGCCTACGCCTGGTTCCTCTTCTCCACTACACAAATCATGACAGTTGGTGTCTGGTCTGTTGTTAGCACTATATTTCTCTAGCTTAATTAACATATAAATAATCCACATACAGGTTAAAATATTATTCTAACCTTCAGCTTTCAAGCATGAAAAAAACAATTAAACAGAAATCCCCTGATGCTGTGCAGCACCAAGGTGGGGTGTCCGTAACTGAAGCCATTGCTGTACTCGGTAGCATCACCAGGGGTCCTCAATCTGTTAGTTGGTAAATAGATTACAAAGGTTCAGTTGCATGCATACTGTCATGATGTTAATAACATTTAAGTAAAAAAAAAAATAAAAAAATCTAAATAATTAGACTTGCACAAAAATAATTTAACTAGCACTGTGATGCTCTCGGTCCGGTAGAAAGGCTGTTCTTGTTAGTTATCGTGGCTCAGCCTTGACATCTCGTCATTTAATTGCATTTATTAACCCTTTGACGAGTATGATCACACCAGTGAGATCAGAATCTTCTGTTTAGAATGCACCATTAGAACATCTAGGTACAAGTGATGTAACACTGGCTGGTCAGACTGCAGTTTTATTTACGTAAATTTAGCTCAGTGTTTAAAACTTCCTTTCCTCATTGTAATTGTTTGAAGATCACACAATGATATTAACCAGGTAGCAAGCATTCAAATCGGGACAGGAAGGGTTACTTACATACCAACATGCAGCCAACACTAACAGTTATATTTTTTCTAAAATAAAAAAAATACACAAAAACAAATTAAATTAGCGACTACTGTAGAGCATCTTACCATTTCCTGGAAGAGCTGACCAGTGGTGTCGTTAGGCTTGGGTGTCCGGATCTTTAGTTCCTTTCTCCACACTTTGGTCTTTCTATCTCTTTGGTAGAGATTTATCTTGGTCTCATCAGTCCAAAAGATGTGTGGTTTGCATCTTGTGGTGTGGCCTCTATATTTCTGCTCTCTGAGTCTTCTTTGAACAGTGGATTGTTATGCATTCATCCCTGCACTGTGGAGGACGTTGGTGATTCCACTTACTGATGTTTTGGGGGTTTTCTTCACTGCTCTCACGATATTTCTGTCACCAAATACTGTTGTTTTCCTTGGCCGACCTCTTCGATATCGGTTGCTCAGGACACCAGTAGTTTTTCTTTTTCAGGACATTCCAAATTGTTGTGCTTGCTATGCCCAATGTTTGTCCAATGGCTCTGGTCGAATTTCCATCTTTTCTCAGCTTGACAATGGCTTGCTTTTCTCCCATAGACAGCTCTATGGTCTTTATGTTTACCCTCTTTAACAAGAAATGCAGTCTTTATAGGTTTAAACCAAGCATGGAAACTTTAAATAGCTCTGCATGACTAATCTTTGTTTGAACAATCAACCTAATGGGCAACACCTGGGCAACAAGAAATATCTGTCAGTCACATGTTCCGATACTTTTGCTCACTTGAAAAATATGTGCTATGTCCTGAGTTTTTTAACACATCTAGATGTGAATACCAAGAAATGAAAGCTGAAATTCGGAACTCATCGCATACTCATCTTATACCCAAATGTCTTCAGTGAACAACAAAAACAAAGGAATTTGCATTACCGTTCCAATACTTTTGTATTGACTGTATTGTGATACTAGCAATGCCTCTGTAGCTGAAAACCACATTACCTGTTTTGGTTTTTAATCAACCAAGGTTAAAGAAAGGTGAGTAACTGAGAGATCTGATGGTCATTTACATCTGCCAGTCTTTTGGATGGATTTGGTATCCTGGGAAATCTATCTGTCCAACATATCACGGTAAAAGTATGTAATTTCAATCATATTTATAACACGCAATGAAAGCAGTTGTGCTTTAATGGCACATTTTTAAGTTTAAAATGATTGCGACCCACCCGACCTTTGCCTCACAATAGTTAGTTTAAACTAGCACTGGCACAAAGGATATATTAGACTTTATACTTCTACCGCTCAACACAATAAGACACATTTAGAACCGTCACCAGTCTTCATTTATGTTTAACTGAATTACAGGTCACACTTTGTTAGCTAAAGCTTAGCTGACGTTTGCGAGCTTGCTAAATTTACACATAAGCCAGTGTTTGCAGAGCTTCGAATTCGAGTCAATGAGAGAAACTTGCAATTCAAAGTATTTAGTTTTCCATACCTGGCAAGGTGACAGTTCATATCAACCGTCTGAACGGCACTCAGTTTGTTTTTATGTGGGTAGGTTTCACACACAATAACCCAATTGGCAGATCTAATAGAGAACTGATGGCGCAAACAAAAACAGTATTTACAGCACTACTTTTGTTGTCCCATCAAAAATACTCAATTTTCACTTTTATTTGTCCATTACTAAATGCAAGAATCGGAATACATACATTTATTAAACGTTTGAGAGCTAATTACGTACATAAGTGATTTACACACCACCTATCGCCTTATAGTTTATGTTTTATTGATACAACAAGTTAAGTTTGTCAGTATATTTTTCGCAGCGATCTTTAGAAAAAGAACAGCATTTTGAAGATTGGTCAATTGGTAATTAAATATTCAATGCACATGTTTAAACAGTTACTACCGGTAGAGGTTTGCTAATATAATTTAAATAAAACAGATGCATAACTAGTAAGCAGTGTGTTTTGGGGAAGTTGCGGATAAAATGTATTGCGACGTCAGAATCACATTCTGGAAATCAGTACTGAAATCAAACGCATAAAAACAAATGTTGAGGGATATTTGAAACTCACGCGTGAAAAGGTTAAAATGCAAATTTATCCGCTTACATATAAACGTGGGTTATTTTCATCATATCGCCATTAATATCAGATTTATTTTACAAACACACATCCATGATACCGCAATCAAAAATCAGATTTCACAAGTTGCTTCAAGTCGTTAAGAATATTCAACGCATCTAACCCAGAATTCCCAGCATCTGTCCACACTACCACACACAGCTATTCCAATGTGGTCTCAGGAACCCACAGACATTCATACGAAAATTAATGGCGCACGATTTGTATGATATGTGACGTTATGTTATATTGCAATGCGCCAACAAAACGTATGATACATTACGAAATACCTAAAACTTTACATATCTTGCAAACGCTATTACAACATACAAAACATTACGACCGCGTAAAATGACATACGAACGCAAGACAAACGTATGATATATACAAACGTTATGAAAACAGTAATAAATAAGAACTTTAACAAAATGTTCACCATGTGTTTCAAACGGGCGATAGATCAGAGGACGGTTGCCTTACCCACTGTACCACACGATTTCATGAATGCATTGCTGTGTTGAAGTTAGGGTTAAGTTTAGATATCACAGCACTGGGGTTCAGGTTAGGGTTAAGGTTTGGGCTACGGTTAGGAAACAAAAAAGGTTAGGTAAAGGTTTGGTTAGGTCTCGCAGCTCTGGAGTTCAGGTTAGGGTTAAGATTTGGATTACAAAGAAAATCACATCAAACATATTAATGTGAGACCACCACCCGCATTCATAAGCCACAGGTTTCTGTCTGGTGCAGTGGGTAGCGCACCTCTCTGGGAAGCAGAAGGCCTCCTGTTTGAAACATGTCTTCATTTTTCCCCCCTCAATTCAGACTAATGTTATTTTGATTCACTTAATATATCTTACGAAATTGCCCCGCTAAAATGTTCATAAAATTCTGTACGTCATCATACTGAGACCAGGCTGGGTATTCTCACACTCGCAAATTCTACAGTTTGTAACCATCGCTGTTAAACATTTCTACCAATGTGAAGAGAACAATCTCGGGTTGTAACATAATAATCGTTTTTATTTTTTATAATAAATTATATCTAACCATGATACAAACAACCTAGGCATAAAGTTGTTTGGCATCGTCACTGTATATTCCTTCAAAATAATAGCTCATGTGATGTTTTTTTACTGTAGTGCGTTGGTGGATTACAAACCATGCATATCAACCTGCATATACTACAGTTTGTACTAGTGGTTATTTAGGGGCCGTTACTATGGGCAAATCTGATCTTAGGGCCCTTCTCTTGTTAAAATAAAAAATGGGCCGAAACTCGTAAATCCGTAACCCCTTTATATATCTTACAAAAAAATTGTTCCCCTGCATGTAATTCTGTGCTTGTGGAAAAACACCATGCTTCATTGTAAAACATGAAAGGTTAACAACCACTGGTTCCAACTTTTTTGTAACACTTATCGGAACATAAAAGATTGGGTGTTATAACATTGCTGAACCCTGGTGTCCTTTTGTTGAATATCAAACATCATGCAGTTGATATAACACTTGTTTATTGCCTAGGAATTTAACCATACGGAAACCCATTTGTTAAATATCAAACATAATCCACCTGTTATAACGCTTGTCCGGTGTGTTTATCAATCATTGTAAAACATCAAACATGGGCACATCAATGCAATCAAATTACAAAGGACATGCATACGTCATTCTGGAAGTCCCGCCCTAACACACATCGTACAGGAAGTTCACACGTCACACAGGAAGTCCTACCCACCAAACCGGATGTCCTGCCCACCTGTCGAATCAATCTGGAAGCCCTGTCCACCAGGGTCATAAATCACAAAAGTGACACAATATACCCTAAGTAAACTATTACTCATGTGTATTACAAGACCTAATATAAGCCACTTACATAAGTGAGAAACCTTACGTTTTATCCAGATAGCAGGTTGACACGTGTGGTATAGTAATATTAAAAACCTTGTACAAGAAACATTCTTTAAGTTACAAGCAACGTGATGTTAGAAAAGAAATTAGCCCATTAGAAAAGAAACCAGGATCATGCCACTATTGTGGAATCCCTGGCCATTGGCAGAATGAATGTCGCAAGAAAAACCGAAGGATAAAGACAGGACGTACAGACAGTTGGAAAATGAGACATTCTGCCCATATGTTGAGCAGCAGCTAGGAAAGATCTCCCATGTGTGGAATTCAGGAATCAAAGACAGAGGATTTCCTGGAGATACCTGGAACTGACATGAGCTAATATAAACATTGATTGAGAGTTCTAAATCGGTTTCCAAAAATGTAATGTACTTAAAAAGTAAATAGAGCTGGAACTTATCAAGGAAATCTGCTCACTGCCCTTGATAATGACCTGGCTTTTTCAAGTGAATATTTATTTGAAAGCACTTTGATGGTATACAACATGTTTTAATAGGCATTCGATTGTCCCGTTTTGTTCCGTCATGCTTAAACAGGTATTCAAGATGTAGCCTGTTTTGTTATGCTTTGTCATGTTCACTATGTCATTTTGAATCAAATGTATTAATTACATTGTTGATAATGTTATAAACTGTAAGGCCTCAAGGGGTTCTTACTAAAATATGGGTAGGCTTTAACAGGCCCACCGCATGGTAAACATATGTTGCCTGCAGAGCTGTTCACTAGCACACATGGGTACATCTAAACCTAGTGATGAATTAGATATTGGTACTGATGATTTTCAAATCTGGTAAAACAATCTCATGTTTTTTTTTTTAACTCTTTTTACAAAAGTTTAAAATATATATCCCTCACCTTATAAATTATATAAGTGTTTGAATGAAGAATCCACATGGATTATCTTTAACATTAAGGAGACGCTGTGTCCCATGAGGACTAATTATGAATCCAAAATACCCACAGGCCTGTCCCACCAAGATGGAATGTGTGTGTTCTCTCTGCCTCTTCACAGGACAACTGGTGAGAAGGAACCAATACACAGAGGGTAATCCTTTTTTAAAGTTAAGTAAAACACATGGTTTTCCATGTGCAATGAATTTGGTTTGACACAAAAGATTGAGATTACAGTCTCATGTCAAATGACAAAGGGTGAAAACAGCCAAAAGCGAGTTTATCCCCTACAATAACATTTAACATTTTATTTTAAATGCTTAATTCGCTTTGGTTAACTGATACAAATTTTATCTGTTTGTTTTTTGTGTTTCTCTAGTTATGAATTTCCACAATAATGTTAAGTTACTGTGTAGATCTTGGAGCACTCTTTACAACTTCAAAAGCATTGGAAAGGATATAATGTAAATCTTTGGTTAACATATAATGTCAATTAAGTTGAACTATAACATCTTCAAAACAGACATGGTCAAAATGTGAATTAAAGTTATAATTTTATGTTTGACTGACCAACACTATTCAAGAATAAAATTGCAAGATGTAACAGTTGGACAAATTCCCTAGAATTTAGGAAGTTAATCAAGATGTTATGTTTGTTTCTTAAGGCAGTTGTGCCATACATTTTTTTAAATGCTAAATTTAAATAAGGTAAATATGATGATACAGTGCTACAGTGGTTACAGTAGGTAACACATTGCAACCTGAGCTGTATTTCAACCTGAGCTGTATCATAGTTAAACAGACTTTGCCCTAGAAGCCAATTTGTTTATTTAGTTGGGTATACGCCAATAAACTTCAATACATGATAGCCAATTTAATTGACCTGAGAAAAGATTCCAAAGTTTATTCAAAATTGAGAGCTGTTTAGCTCTACAAGAGTGTGTCAATGGGTTATATGTTTTATAATTCCTGTACACAAGTGACCATGTTACACATTTGATGTCTTTGATTGTGTTTACATTCAACATGTTAATTTTTATTTTGTATTTGATGAATATACAGTATGCAACACCTTCTCAAATGGATTATAGATCCATCCCTATTACAAATTCTAAATTTTTCATGTACGTCCTGAAATAATGACCAGTGCGGGTTCCCCTCCTGTGATAGTATTTGTCAAGTTTTTGCTATCTCTCATGGTGTTACTTTCCATTGACTTAATGAAGTGAAAGCCAGAGGGATATATGATATGATAATTGATTGTGATTGGAAAGAGTTGAGCTAAAGGCTCAAAGCAAATCAAAACTGGTATTTAGAGTTACATAAAATAAAATAAAAATGTAACAGTACATTGCCATTTGCTGTTTCACATCTTCCATTCATAAAATTTGTTTTACATTTTTTTAAGGTCTAAAATTGTTATGGTGGAATAGAATAGATCTAACCATTTCTGATCAAGTCTGATCAGAAAACACAATCGGACATAAAAAATAGTACATTCTGGATGGACTGTTGTACAGTTCTAACCGTTTGTTTGGATGTTATATGTTCACAGATTGGGACATCACAAACCCCTTTTTGGTGACAAATCGACTACATGTGATCACTACATGTGATCACTACCTCAACGTTGGTAATTGATACTTCACTTTTGTGAGGTTGCTTAAGTCATAATTACAACATGTTTTATAGTGCCACATTACATTTAAAAAAAGGTAGAAACTGTCAGTAGTACATTAATTTAGGTTGAGTGTTGTTGGTTTATGTTCAGGATATGTTGGGTTGTTAGTATGATGTTGATACATTACTCACTGATATGGACAAGGGGGGGGCTTTGTTTAAAGGGTTTACTGGGAATAAACTATGCATTACATGAATATGTCATGTTAAGTCTGTTTCTGTTGGACACGGGTTGGACTGATGCCAATCTGATACTTGATGTGTATGGTAAAGATCAAGATGGTCACTATGACTGCAATGCCATACAGTTATGTGTGAGGGCAAGGTGTGTCCACTGCATCTTATTTTCATTTCATTTAAGGAATAATAAAGCCTCATAGGCCAGTTCATCCTTTTTATTTATTTTTTAACAGAAATGTTTGGACCTTTTCTGTTCATTAGGAATTGGATTGTACTTTTATTTTGCTAGTTTTATCAACATGATATGATTATTTATTCCATGTTTGAAGGGGGGACAGAGATATTAAGAATGAATAGTAATTAAATTAAGCGTGACACAATGTATGAGAGTACTAAACTCTCTGTACTAAGGACACTAGGTAGGATATGTGATGCTCCATTACTGATGGGTCCCAAACACCCTGTCCATAGCATCTGCTAGGAACTGTGTATGTGACTGTCAGAGGACTCTTAAGAGTCATAGGTTGGAATATGCAATACCATGGGTATTTTAGATGTTAAACTATTTCCTTATAATAGTCTGTGTAATGGTTGGCAAAGAACACAGACCACCTATCTGTCCTGGCATAAAATACTGTTTTCCTTGTAATCATTGGAGAGAAAATGAAAGAACTATGGAATGTTAAAATGTTGTACTCATGCTGAAAAAGGCTCTCCCCTGACTTGTTTGTACAAATACTCTGTTCATGGATCAAATGTGGACAGAAGCTCACAATACCATCAGTTAACTTAAAAAAAATTGACTCTGGCTGACACTATCCCCACTGCCATGGTTGCAAGTAATGACTATCTTTGTATGGGTTAGCCTTTACTGAACGCTCCAGAAACAAATGCAGAGTTTGCTACCTTTCTACTTGACAAATAGGTTATGTTGTCTGATTTCTCTAGTTTGCTAGATAGTCAAGGAAACGTATGTGTAACTTACTAGATTGATGATGACATAGGAACAATTATAATTTGTATAAAATTATTCAATTTTCTTGTTTTTTCTATTTGTATCCACGCAAATAAGTTTCAGGAATGTTTCTTGGATTGAGACAATAGAAAATAGTGTTACCACATGGTGTTTTCTGCAACAACAAAAAAACATGCATTGTGGGTTGTTTGACTAAATCTTATGCATAAGCGAATATTACTCATAAGAACACAGAATATAGATTTTTGTTCATTCTTCCTAGGATACAACATTAGTATTTTGTTGTTGAAAAGGGAATCTTAATTTGTTCTCTCTGCATTATTTGAGGTCTGTAAACAGTGCATAATAATTTGGTTATTTTGACCAATTGTTATTTTCTACAAATAAATACACTAAATTAGAATATTTTGAGGAGGAATTTGGGAGTAATGTTGTCAGTAGTTTATAGAATAAAACAAAAATGGTTATTACTTAAACACATACCCATGAATAGTAAATCCAGAGAAACTGAATTTTTTGCATTGATCTATAACGGTGGTCGTGGAGAGGAACCAGGCGCAGGCAGAATGTAGTCTATGTACTCGTAATTGACAAAATAAAGACAGCACAAGCAGACCAAATGACAGTAAAGGAGCTGAATTCAAACAGCAAAACAAAAGCACTCACCCATTATGTACACATACAAAAGTTTCAACAATAACAATGGTCATCAAGTGAGGGGAGCAGAGGAGAAACATTTAAACACATAGTGATGGGATGATTGGGACCTGGTGTGAATGATAGAAGACATGTGACACAAAACAAGTCCGGGATGGGTTTGTGGAGTGATGGGAAGTGGGGGTGCACGGCACAGTGGCGCTGATCCTCATGCTACTCTGACAGGTTTCCTAGTTTTTTCCAGAGCTGTATATAAAATATCTATTAATAATACCAAAGGAAATGTCTTCCCGCTCAGTAGTTGTATTAAAACACATTGTACAGCACTCAAAATCTTTACACCAAAATTATTAATATTTACTCCATGTTGTCTGTAGAATATTGAGATGTTAGGCTACTGGCAGGAACTTGTAACAGTGATATCGCAGAAAGGAAAAACCAACACACCTTTTCTGATTGGCAATCTCCCAATGCCGGTTAGAGAAATTCATCTAAAATGTGCAATATAGAGGGGAGTTTTCAATATGGAGGGGACTATTTTCCTGCACCTTTCACACAAGCTTCGCACTGCCAATTACCCCACATTGCCTCACACACACGGTCACATGAATCCATTGACAATTCATTGGAGGCAAAATATTGCAATGACAATCATTCAGCTGTATGCTTGCTCTCCACATGCACAACTTACTCAATAATGAGATCTGCGTCATAGCCCCAGAGATGTGTAATGCAAAGTTAGAAGATTCCTTGAATCCATGAACATTCTCCTTGTGGAGCCAAACTCTAACAGAGACCTGTTCTGCCTTGATAAGTGCTCTATCAAGTCTAATGTGTAGATCCAAGACAGAATTATTGCCAAGGCCCAGGGATATTGAAAAACGGGGATTATAGAGTTGATTTGTGGAGTGAACATTTTAAGGAGTTAAAGATAGAAGACTGTGGAAATAAACTTATTAGTGGGCTACATTTCTACCTAGCAAAATGGCTTTTGTCCTTTGGGACAACCGTTTCTCATGGTTACCCAAAGACTTAAAAATGGCTGAAATTGGCGAGTTTGGTTTATTTATTTGTATATTGATTTTATTATTTCCTCAATATTTAAGAACTACAAATACTTTTCATTGTTTTAATTTATGTTATTCAAAGTTCATTAATATGAACATGAGCTTCACATGGTGTCCCGTGACGTGTTGTGCAGGTTTCTCTCACTCAAGTCTGGATTGAGAGAACAACGTAGGTTAGTAGATTGCACTGGTTAGAAGTTTATAATAATTAACATATACAGTGGGGAGAACAAGTATTTGATGCACTGCTGATTTTGCAGGTTTTCCTAAAACAAAAATCCAGAGAATTACATTGTATGATTTGTAAATAATTAATTTGCCTTTTATTGCATCACATAAGTATTTGATCACCTACCAACAAGAAATCCGGCTCTCACAGACCTGTTAGTTTTTCTTTAAGAAGCCCTCCTGTTCTCCACTCATTACCTGGATTAACTGCAACTCTTTGAACTTGTTACCTGTATAAAATACAACTATCCACACACTCAATCAAACAGACTCCAACCTCTCCACAATCCCCAAGACCAGAGAGCTGTGTAAGGACATCAGGGATGAAATTGTAGACTTGTTCAAGGCTGGGGTGGGCTACAGGACAATAGGCAAGCAGCTTGGTGAGAAGGCAACAACTGTTGGTGCAATAATTAGAAAATGGAAGAAGTTCAAGATGATGGACAATCTCCCTCGTTCTGGGGCTCCATGCAAGATCTCACCTCGTGGGGCATCAATGATCATGAGGAAGGTGAGGGATCAGCCCAGAACTACACGGCAGGACCTGGTCAATGACCTGAAGAGAGCTGGGACCGCAGTATCAAAGAAAACCATCAGCGCACGCAAGGTCCCCCTGCTCAAGCCAGCGCATGTCCAGGTCCATCTTAAGTTTGCCAAGACCATCTGGATGATCCAGGGGAGGACTGGGAGTCAGATGAGATAAAAATAGGGCTTTTTGGTCTAAACTCCACTGGAGGAAGAAGAAGGATGCGTAAAGCCCCAAGAACACCATCCCAACCGTGAAGGATGGAGGTGGAAAGGGGACAGGACGACTGCACCGTATTGAGGGGAGGATGGATGGGGCCATGAATTGTGAAATCTTGGCCAACAACCTCCTTCCCTCAGTAAGAGCATAGAAGATGGGTCGTGGCTGGGTCTTCCAGCATGACAACAACCTGAAACACGCAGCCAGGGCAACTAAGGAATGGCTCCGTAAGAAGCATCTGAAGGTCCTGGAGTGGCCTAGCCAGTCTCCAGACCTGAACCCAATATAAAATTATTGGAGGGAGCTGAAAGTCCGTATTGCCCAGTGACAGCCCTGAAACCTGAAGGATCTGGAGAAAGGTTTGTATGGAGGAGTGCGCCAAAATCCCTGCTGTGGTGTGTGCAAACCTGGTGAAAAACTAAAGGAAACGTATGATCTCTGTAATTGCAAACAAAGGTTTCTGTACCAAATATTGAGTTCTGCTTTTCTGATGTATCAAATACTTAAGTCATGCAATATGTGGTGATGTTAAGGAGGAGACCAAAGCTCTAAAGCATGTATCAAGTACCTAGGGCAATTTCTGGCTAAACCACGTGCTGAGGTTGCATAATTTTCAGAGAATTACTTCATCAATGACAAACAAGACCTGGATTTCCGTAGGACCACCTGATTAGCTTGTTGTGAATTTCGGTTGTCAATTTGTGTTGTTAAGACTTTTATGCACATCACAACAACATACTAATGCAAGACTGGCTCCTCACCTGCTTGAAAACGATACCCTATCCACACAGACTGCACGTAGAATATTATTTGAGACTGAAACAACTGAACATTGCGGACATTTGTGTCACACCAAGCGCACCTTTCTAATTCAGGTGATGGAGAGTCAAAGCATTGTGGACTGAGATGTTAATAACATATGTGAGAAATATGTTGTCCGGGCGGGGGTGTAGACAACTAGAACAAAACTGGTCATAGCATGTGCATGTTCACTACTTTAATAACAGGCGTGCAGAGGGACACACGTAGGAATTGTTAGCATCTACTGTCAAGGATTAATTTACTTCCATTGCTGCAGAACAGCTGAAAATTGTTCAACCATTTCATGTTTACTGAAAATGTATTTTTTGTAACAAAGAAATGTACTATATTTTGGGGATTTTGGTGACCACATTTGTCTCAATATCTCTCTGGCAGTTTAAATCTTACCATTTCACTTCATTCACTGGACTTGAACTGTGTAGGTTTCCATAAAAACTGTAAAATATGGGTTTTGCTAAAACCTTTGACCAAAAGTGTATATACAAATGACCCGTTTTAATTATGAGCAACAAAGAATGTTATAACGGTCTAAGACTTGTGTGCACGCCCCACCCAAACACACACACACTGTAGGTGTGGATTAGGGCACAGTTTTGATCTACTGTAATGGTTGGGCCTTCAGCCTAACACTCTGTACTTCCATGCTAGTCCAAATATATTATTTAAATGGAAAAGATTCAGAAAGATACAACAATCTCAAAACATCAGGGTGAGAAAAATAAATCAGGTCATCTATGAGTGTCTGGCTAATAGAATGCTATATCATACTATTAAGGGGTCAGGCAGCATAAGAAATGAGGAACTGTTTCACTCTTTCTGATGATTTTTCCAGTCAGATATTTCAGGCATTAACCAAAAAGAAAGTCAACATATGCACATTGCAATGTTCAGATGCTGGAATAATTTGTTTGAAAATATAAAGAAGGCATCATGACTTGTCATGTTTATGCTACACAAAACCCAACTATTTTTAACTGTTAAATCTGTCTTTAAATTGGCATCCATTTGACCACTGAAAACAAAACGTGTGCATGTGAGTTAAAATAAAATGCTTATCCAACTGATTTTGTGCCACAGAACCTGGTGTTGGATCAGTTAATTTTGAGAAAATGCTTGGTTTTGAACAATTGGGATGTGAACCAATACTTGATGTGGACCCTCGTGGTAGTGGGGTAAAATTAATTTACTATTTAATTAGAAATATCACAAACATAATTCCCTCACTCCTTATGAAGCATATACATTCGTAATTCTAATAATTACTTACATGTAAGAAACAGTAAATTATTCATGTAAGAATTTAGGATGTGCAGCGGTCACGTCTGGTTACAATGGACCCAATAACATGGTCAAAGCAAAATGTCTCTTCCCATTCTCATATTATAAATCAGTGTCATTGGTTTCAATAGCTGGTGTTGCTCACGTTAGCTGTAATAGCTGTTTCTTGTAATTACCTATCATTCTCTTACATCGACTGGGAGGATTTTTCTTCTGTTTTTTTCATTTACAGTACTGCTTGTTTGAGGTCTTTCTTGCATGCAGAGCCCACTTCACATGCCCAATAACACTTCGATAGGATTGAGCTCTGGGCTTCGAGCTGGCCATTCCATAAGCCTCTATATCTTCTTTTTGACCAGTTCTGTTGTAGCTTTTTTGTGTGTTTTATATAATTTTCCTGTTTCTATGTTATGTTGTTTCTATGTTCTTCAGCTTTTTTTTGATAGATGGCCACAAATTCACCTCAATAATTCTCTGGTAAAATATGAAATTCATGGTTGGACAAGTTGGCCAGGCCCAGAGAAGCAGTAAAGCAGCCACAATCCATATTGCCACCACCTTCATGCATTAATGTTGGTTTTAGGTACTTACTTTCAAATGCATGTTTTTTTTGGCATTAAGGACAAAAATCGTTGACTGGGCATCAAAAAAATGTTTTTGCGGGCCTCAGATAAGTATTTTGATCTTGGCATTGTCTTACCACCCCCATAACATTATGACCAAACCAGAAAAAGTTTATGAAAGGCTGGACCCTCTCAAGTTACGGTCTAATGATGTTCTAATTATTTTCAGCTGTTTTGGTGTACCTGATAAAAAGTTAAGCCATTTTATGTTATGGTAAATGTAGGTGTTTACTTTTTCAGCATTAAGAAATTGCATTCTGTCTATTTTCATTGTATACATGGTTTCCGAGCAAATAGCCTAATGATTTGGTGTTATTTGTTACCTTGGGATACATTTATCAATTGATGTGGTAGGAATCTAGCTCAGATATTCGTTTTTTTAAACCACGTTTTAGGGCGGGTTCTTATTTTTTCTAATGGTTGCAGCTCAGTTTTTAATCATACAATCAGCTCTAGGTCTTGCTACCTATTTAGGACACACAAATCCAGGATAATTGCTGCTGCCGTGACTAGTTTTCAAGGATTGAATGTATTACGTGATTAGGTTTTTAAAAATTAAATCAGTAATTACCAAGACAGAAATCATATATTTTTTTATGAATAAAGATCCACTCATTTGCACTTGGACTCTTGGACCCAGTGTCTATTGGGGGAGACAATTGATTCTTAGAAAAATCTAGTTGATAATGTTAATGAATTGAAAAATTAAGGATAGAGGACAAGAATGAAGCAGCATCCAGGTGTTTTTGTTTAGGGAAATGAACAGTCCTTCCTTTTCTGTTGGACTCACATACGGTTCTACTTCTAACATTGTGTAAAGACAATACCTTTATCCTCAATGAACTTGATACTTGCAAACGAATGTATTACAGTACATGCATATAGTTGCCTTGTCATTATGTTCAACAAATTTCAATCAAACTTTAGACTTCTAAGACACGCTGGTGGCGCAGATGGACCAGTAGTTAGCTACTGTTGCAGCTTAGTCCACTATATTTTTTCAATATAACTTCTGAATTGTGGAACATATATTCCAGCTGGTACCTCTGTTTGACATGGAATAGAGTACTACAGATTTGGTCGGTACCCATCTCACTTTAATCAAGCATTAAACAAATCAATTTGCATACACATGCATACGTCTGTTTATTTGCTCTTGAACATGTTTAAATCACATGTCGGTAGGAAAACTACAGAGCCCTTAGATATCATGGGGAAAAAATAGATATTTTTCAATAATTTCCCTTAACTTTTTATTAATTCCCTCACCTTTAAAATGTATTTATTCCGTTTGTTTTTGTAATTCCTTTAACTTTTCACATTCTATTCCTCAGATCCCTTGTTTATTAGATATTTGAGGCGTGAATGACTAATTCAAATCTTTGAGGAACAGTGTGTTAAGAAATTCTGTAATATATATTTCTATACTATACACCTCTGACATAAATGCCCCATCAGACACAACCAGAATGGGTTTACTCACCGGAACTGAACCCAAGTAAATGCATCAATGCATTAATGCATCAGTTAGTTCTGTATTGAGCAGGGGTTGAAAGAGTACTGGTGTAAAAAAACTACTCAAGTGAAAGTTAAAAGTGCACAAGTAAAAAGTACTTAGAGTGAAAGTTGCTATTTTACTTCCATTCTTTTACAAGAATGCAAGCTCCACATACAAAAAAACCCAAAACATTTTATATACAACTCTGTTCCATAAAACATCAGAAAATAACCAACTAGATCCAGCACAGCTGATTTAAGTATAAAATCGTCAACTTCAAAGGGATGTTCCAAAGGCCTTTTTTTGTGGAACTACCTACATACCACCTGTGTGATTGTGTCAAGATGACAGTTATGCAAATGAACTTTAACAAGCACATGAAGTGAAATCTGTAAGCATTTGGACAATGACAACATTTTTGCTGTGTAGTGCAGCACATAGATTTTTAAAAGATACAATGACAATTGGGATGAAGCGCACACTGTCAGCTATAAGGGATTTTTATTCATAGCAAATGAACCATTTGGAAATTACAGCATATTTGCATATTTACAACACATATTGAATAATGTCACTGTCGAAATACGTACAGATGTTGGGGAATATTGCTCTTTCTTTTCCCTAGTTATAAGAATATAAATTTAGCCAAACATGATTTTTGGTTATTATTTGAACCTCAGTGATCCAACCAGATAGGTCATAAGCAAGCACATACCTAAAAATCTCAAACTTACAAAGACTCAAACTAATTTATTTTATCTTTATACAAGTTCATTAATGTCACTTTTAGCTATGCCCAACAACTTACATTATGAAGATGGCTAGCTAATTGCCATCATATTGTCAATGTGGTAGTAGCCTGTACTACAGCTTAGTTAGTTCCTTCAGCTGTGTAAAGAGGTTGGTCAGGGTTAGCTACTAACTAGCTAGCAACAGGATGTGCTAGCAAACGTTAGCATTATCCAACAGATTGTATGCAACTGGCTAATAGCAACACTTTGTTAGCTTCATCACATACCCTTCAAAACAAATGCCATTCATGGCGATCACATTTATTTTATAGCTTTACTTTTAGTTCCATTACATGTTTCCTTATGTTTGAGGTAGTTCTTGTAGGCACATCACCATCTTTGGTAATCAGAGCTTACTTTCCATAATGACAGTCTCCTCTTCTCTACATGAAGCTGAACTGTAATGCAGCAAGGTTGTTGGTTTGTGATGGACTTCAGGAGACCCAGCCACAGTCTCTGTATGTGTCTGTATTGTCTCCTGAACCTGCTCAATCTCATTAGTCTCCATTTATTTTTCAAGCTTATTAGGACACCTTTTATAATGGCGTGTAGGTACCTTTTTTACTGTTAGAAACTCCTGCTACCCATCCTCATTTGTTTTTGCATAACCAGCTGTGATCGGACAGCTTTGGCACGATGCGTGTAATTGAAAAGGTCCATCTGGTCATGTTACTTCTCAGTGACAGACTTTATGTGCTTGCCATGATGATTTGTATCCTTTTTCCAGATTGTACTCTGTAACGGATGGTTTGAAAAAAATCTTAAGTACTTTACTTCATTCAAAATGGTCTTAAGTAAAAGTAAAGTTACAGCCTTTGAGAAATACTGAAAAAAGTCCCAGAACACAGAACAGCTACTCAGTTAGAGGAACATGAGTAGTTGTGATTCGTTACGTACACCCACGGTATTGAGTAATATCACTGTAGGAGGCTGTTAACACCCACGGGATTGAGTAATATCACTGTAGGATGCCGTTAACACAAATGTAAGATAAGAACACCGTATCACAGATGTGACTACACCTGCAGATTTAAGTGCACATTCTTATAGAGATTGATCAGAGTTAATTGAATCTATTTTAATCTGGCATTGAAATGCCAGATTAAATACCATATTGTTTTGAGTTTGAAACAAGTTTGTCATCAGTTACTCTCAAGGTTCATGTTCATGCAAGGAGTTTTTTGGACAGAAATTTTATAAAGTTATTAGATATTGGGAGAAAATGGAACACATCACTGTACACTTCAATCCAGATTCATTAATGACACCTAACTGTAGTCAAGACCCTGGTACAGACAACAAACACACAGATAAAAATGTCTTACAATGGTTTCTGACAGTTCGTGCAGAAATCCTGTGGTTGTGCAAACACACAATTTTATCCGCTGTCTGGTTTGTTTGGTTTCAAGTAATCCTGCAGAAGAAGCAGAATTTGGAAGTCCTGGTCTGGTGTGGGTAAATGTGGTCTGCAGGTGAGGCTGGTTGGATAGACAGCTATAAAAAAAAAATATTTGAGTGAGGAACATGAATATTACATATTTTGTCTTCAACATAAGGCAGACCTGTGTAATGATCCTGCTGTTTAATCAGCTTCTTGATATGCCGTACCCATCAGGTGGATTGAATATCTCGGCAAAGGAGAATTGCTCACTATAGGACCCAATCAAAATTGAACATTTAGGAGACAAATGCTTTTTGTACGTATGAAAAAAATACCTGGGAAATTCTTTTTTTTTTACTTTGGAAATATGGAACTAAGACTTTACATGTTGCATGTGTGTATTTTTATTAAATGTCAAGTAGTATGCATAGATAGTATACCTTATACCATGGAATATTCAAACTCGGTCTCTGGAAGCCAGTTAGGCTATTTACTTAGTAATTAATCACCTATACAAATAAACATTATTTTAAAATGTCAAATTTATGTTTCAAGACAAAAAAATATTATCCGACTAATTCAAGAATGTTTTATTTATTTTTATTTTTACAAATGGGAAAACTCTCATTGAAATCCTAAACAACTTGCCTCTTGCCGGGGACTATTAGTAGATAAAATTTAAGAATACAACAATTCCTTTCTACTATCTCACCAATTAACTCATGATTAGTTGCTTTGCCTGCAGCTGATAGCAGTCCTCTGGACTGAGACAACTGCCACATATATGAAAATGGGCCTGCCAAGATTGCATAGGTGACATAAAGGCAAATTTCACATGAGATATGAATGACTTCTTCAGCGACAAACATCAGTTCAACATTGGTGGTATTTTCCTATAGCCTCGGGCATAAGGAAATTGACAATAGCAAGGGGGTAGAAATGTTTTCCTATCTGGGATGATGATTAAAAGAAATTAGTATCATATAAAGTCTGTTCTGAATATGTATTATTTTTTTCCCAGATGCAAATGTGGACACTGCTAACAATCGCGACCGCAATAAGGAGGATCTGTTGCAGGGAAATTGATGCCTACTGCTTTTTGGTGGATATGTTTACTACTTAATCATTTTTCCCAGACATTTTAACTACTTAACACTGCCAAGTATTTCCACATACTGCTA